>PVIW01001887.1:0-55000 GCA_004026585.1 Noctilio leporinus | reverse complement strand
TCCAGCTTCAAGAATGTGTTTTCATGCCCAGCCTTTGTTCCTCCATAAATGTGTCCTTTAGTTTCAAACAGATCTTTACAGTTTGTGCTTCATAAGCCAATTCTTCTTATTATTTTGGGGGACTCTTCTTCAAAGAGCTTGCCAATGAAGATTTCAAGACAAAGCAGGAGCTTCTTCCAGGAGTTCTAAGCCTTGGCTGTGGACAAAACAATCTTAAGTTCGGCAGCTTTCCTCAACACAAAACAAATTAATGGTCATAGCACCACTACTAGAACTATATCAGAAACTCAAAGCTTGGGGGATTAAAAAAAGGAGCAAGAGAATACTGTAACAAACTTCGTACAGAGTTCAGTCTATTAATTGTTTCATGTTAGATATTCTATGTGTTTACCTCAATTGAAAAAAAGAAAAGAATGTTTTTGCTAGTATCAGATCTGCTGTGGAATTGGTATTGTATGTCCATGAATTCTTCTTTTCTCAGCACGTGTTTCTCACTAGAAGAAAATGCTGTTACCTTTAAGCTTTGTCAAATTTACATTAAAATACTTGTATGAGGACTGTGACGTTATGTTTAAAAAAAAGGTGTTAAGTCACAAAATGCGGTAATAAATATTTCATTTTTGATTTTTTGTTAGGCTTTGGTGTTTTTCATAGTTTTAAGGCAAGGTGGTTCAATGCCTACCATCTATGATATTCGAAGGAGGTGGGGTTTTCATCCCTGGAAGTTGAGTATATTTGAAACTTAACTTACCAACAGTTTTTAAGGTAACAAATCGATAGTTTTTGTGTATATATTCAGCCTGCAAATTCTCTCAACAGAAAACTGCTAAAGGTACAAAATTCTGTGTGTGTCTAATGAGCCAGGTTGAAGGGTCACCTTCAACGTGTCCAGCCTTTTTAAATGAGTGATGTTTAAAAAAAATAATTTCAGTTAAAACTTTTTATGTTCTTCTGTCAGAGTAAAGGGCTTTTGCAGGGTTAATTTTACATAATAAGG
Source organism: Noctilio leporinus (assembly GCA_004026585.1). Taxonomy (NCBI): domain Eukaryota; kingdom Metazoa; phylum Chordata; class Mammalia; order Chiroptera; family Noctilionidae; genus Noctilio; species Noctilio leporinus. The sequence goes on along the minus strand of PVIW01001887.1, from coordinate 54,003 downwards.
AGAGGAGTAACTAACTTCTGTGCTCAAAGATAATTCATCTGCCTATGTTTTTTCTCTTTCTTACTAAAATATTCTTGAATATGTAAATTAAAATTTACATCTAGATATTCATAGCTAAGTAAATAATTTCTACTGAGTTTGAGATCCTGAGTTGAAAAGATTACTTAATCATTGATATTTAATATATATTACATTATGATATCTTTTTATTTCAGACACCTCCTTGTGCAGGCATGTTAGTGTGATTTGGTGACTAAACTTAAATTTTTTTCTAAAACAACAAGACAGGCAACACAATGTTTTTTCAGAATCTCTTGCAACATTCCTGGAAATCTGTGTCATTAGCTGGCTCATACTGCACAAACGATGCCTGCCAAAGTGTACAAAGTGAAACAAAAGTGTGAGGTATTTGCATGCCCCCTCAATTTTTCAAATAAATATACTATCCTGGAATTTTTGTAACATCTAAGTTCTAAATCCTATGTTTAGAAGAGATAATATAGACTTGAGGTAGTTGTGTAATGTCAACCTGATAGGGAAATATTTCACTCTCAGAAATCTAAGTTTGTATCTTATTTAGGGTTCTTCCATCTTTGCATTGCAGAAAAGGTTAATAGACGTTGTATACATACAAAGGAACAATAAAATAAATTTTTATTGTTTCGTGTTGTTTTTAGGTAGAATTTTTGTAAATATGTGCTGCTGTTTAAACATAGGAATGACATTTCTGATGTAATCTAACTGATAATGGAGAAATTCTGTGCCACTTGGAAAAGAGATAGCTTCCCTCTCATTTTTGGTATTCCACTTCACATGGAATCTTTTTGCAAAATTTAAATATTTGTATACTTCCATATTAAATGTTTTTAGGTAACTTTTGACACGTTCTCCATTATAAATGAACTCTCACGTCAGCTGAGCTTTTTTTTTTTTTTTTGGCAAAGTTTTTCTTCCTTTCCTTTCAGTAAACTAAATGCTGAAGGATTTACTTGCTAATTGGCTCCTATTTAGGAAGTGTTTCATGCAATTATTAATAAGCTATTTCATCAAAGTTTATATCCCAGAGCTCTCTACCCTTGGTTTTAATGACTAAAATAATCTCAGGTGTAGTTTTTCAACAAAACCACATCCTATCATGTTACCCCTTTTAAATATTTGAAGATGAATAATAATTGTGATAATATTTGTTTGCATTATCTTGCCCTCCCCCCACATACGCCAAGGCTGAGAGGTGGTAGAGTTGCCCAATTTGTATAATGCTTTTTTTTTAATACTACCTCGGAAAGCACTTGCTCCTGTCTCGGGTTTACTATTTAGTATAAAGAGTTCCGATTTGGGTATATTTAAGAAAGACTCAGCTGTCAAAAGCAAAGAAACTGGGAATGGTGTTTTGACAACCATATAGTGTTAAAGGAAATACTGTAGTCTGAATAAAATTGCTTATGTTCTCCAAAACAAGAGTAATATAAAAACACTTTTTATTTATATGGAAAAGCAAAAGCAGAAATAACTTCCAAAGGTTTCCCTTTCTTTAAGAAATTCTGAGAGAACTGCAGTTGCCATCTGTTAAGGGTTTGGAATTGAGCAAGAAGCCACATTTTAAGGGAAAAAAGAGAAAAAGACCAGGAAAGTCTGTGTCTTCCATCCACTCTATCTTACTCCCCCCTCCCCCCGTTTTCCCCAGAAGTGTCAATCAGTGTCCTCCTGGCCTCCTGCTCCCTCCCGCCGCCCGTAGGCCTCTTAACCCGGAGCAGATTTGGGAAGGGAAATGTGGCTAACATCTCTAGCAGCTGTCAGAAGAGGGACCTTCCTTCAAAGGGACGGGACCGAGAATCTCCACAAGTTCCCCATTAGTCTTGCAGGCCAGCCATTTGATAAGGAGCCTGAACCTCCGCTGCCAGTTGCCACTGAGTTAGTTAGAAAGGCCAGTGTCTGGGAGTCTGGATGTGCCCAGTGGCGCTTGCTTTGCAGCCACAGCCTCCGGACGCCCACCGAGCAGGGTTGCCGCGGGCTTGCGTCCCCGAGGCTGGGGAGGCGGGGGCGGGGGCAGGGCGTGCAGATCGTCCACCTCTGAGCCGGCCGCCCCGCCCTCACCTGGCCTTCCCTTGGCAGGTGTGGGAGACAGCGCCACACCGACGGCCTCAGAAGGCTGGGGGCGGGAGAGCGGGGCACTGAGCTGTCGCGGTCGCCAAGTCGGGGCGTCGCGTGCTGCCGTCGGGGCCGTGTCGGGAGGAAGCGGCGGCGCAGGGCAAATGCGAGTCTGATGGGAGAGGCCGGCCAGAATGTGAGGAGAATGGAGACCGTCGGGGCAGTGTTTGAAGGGAGGTTTTAATATTAATAGTTTCAGTGTAGAGACAGAAGGGAGATTGCGTCTACGGCTCCTCGGGGCAGACTCTGGGTGACAGCGATGATGGATGATCCGGCAGAGCCCAGCAACTCCTCCCCTCCAGGCCCGACAGTGTCAAAGCTACTTTAGTTGAAGCTTTAGAAATAAAATAAATAAACAGCATCACCCCCCTCCCTTGCTCTTCGTACACCTCCACCCCGCGCTCCCCGCTTTCCAACATCGATTTATGGATCATTATGAATCAATTACTGTTCCCGATACTTTCCCATTGGCTTGAATAAAATAGCCAAAAGATGAAAACGTGGGGTTCGGTGGGAATTTATTTATTTATTTTTCCCTGACAGGAACTATCGCAAAATCCATTATCTCGTAATCAGAGGCCCTGGGTTAGGAGGTGAAAAGAAGGGGTTGCCCAGGAAAATAACTGGGGGCGGAGGACGCTGAGGTGGGGGCCGTGGCCCAGCTGCTGTCTTTGTTCAGTTGGGTTGGGTTTGTTTGTTGTTTGTTTGGGTTTTGTTTTGTTTTGTGTTGGAACGGGGCACCTGCGTGAAAATGAGATGCCCCTAGGTTTGTAACCTAGTTCTTGAACTCCTTAGGAGAAACCTATTTGAATGTGTATCTCGGCAAACATCAGGCGGTGCGTGGGTGGTGGAGAGGTGGCACGTGGGAAAAGGTGTGGAGGAATGGGTCCCGTCTGGGGTTTTTTTGCACTTTGTTGGGAGCAACCATGGGAGGGTCTGCTGCTGGGCAGGGCGATCCTCCCTCCCGCAACGCCCTACTGGCTCCCCAGCGTTGGAGGTTTCTGTGGCTGGAACTGGTTTGGATCTGGGACCGCCCCCCCCCCATTCGCCCCCACCCCCACCCCACCCCCGCGTCGGCCGCCCCAGGCTTTTTTTCACTCTCTTGCCCCTTCCGCGGCGGTGCTGGAGGTTCTCTAGGTGTTTCTATGACTACATTGTGTGTGTGGGAGGGTCAGATGTGGGGGTTGCCCGCGAGAGGGCCGTTCCTGGGCGATCATTTATCAATGTCACCCACATAATGATTCTCTCTGCAGCCTCCTATTGATGAGGATAATTACATTAGCTCAGAGTGACTGATCAATGAAAAACCACCACACAAAAACTTCTTTACTCCTCTATAATACCAAAAACCGATACAGAAATAACATAGAAAGCCTGATTTTTCTTTCCCTTCCCTATCCACCAATGGATTCTGCCCCCCCCCTCCCCCAAAAGGACGTGGGAGTAAAGTAAGAAAATAGACCCAGGTTTGTTTCCTTTCAAGGAGGATGCAATTTTGCCCGTGAATGCATTTTCTTAAATGTGTTGGCTTCATTCCTTCTTTGGTAAAGAATATCAACGGATTGGCTAATGTGAGTTGCTTTTACACTGGTCTGTGGTTTTCCGTTCTTTTTATTTCTTTCTTCCCCTTTGGGTATTTTTCCCCCCTGAAAATAAAAAAGAAAAGTCAATCCTTTTATAAATAACTGAAAAGGGAAATTAGTCTAGGTCCCCTTTCTTTTTTGTTGTTTCTCTTTCTTTCTTTTCTTTTTGGTAAAGCGTTTGTCTAAGTCGGGTTATCTTTTGTCTTTATTGCTTCATAAAGTAGTGCAATTAAGGATGTGATGTTACATGAGTGTAAAGGGTGCATCCATAACACGGCGACATAATTCGCTATATTCTCGCCTGAAAGTTCGCAGCTAAATTACGATTTCGCTTTTCCTGGACCTCAAAAATCAATATTTTCTCAATTAAAGAGAATTTTAATGCTTTACTTGCGAGTTGTTAAAGGCACTGTAAATTTTATTGTACTGCTTCTTGGCTTCGGAGTAGATGCAGGAGACCCGTTGGTTCTCATGGTCTTTTCCTCTCCCAGGAGCCTCAGTATGTCAGATCAAATGCAAGCAACAAAGGTAAGGAGGGTTCCTAGAGGGATGCAGCAAAGGGTGGGGAGCCGGCCAGGCAGCCCTCCAGTGCCAGAGGCCATTGTCTTCAATATTTTACCTCTCTGTGTCCCACCTCCTGAAAGTGACAGAAGTGTCCATTTTTCTCTAGCATTTCTCCAAGAGGAGCAGTTCCCCTCCCATGTACTCTGAAATAGAAAAGTAGCTCATTTGGGGATCCTTCTAAACTCTTCCCAATGTCCCCCCTTCTCTTTCCTTTCCTTATGTTGCCAACATTTAACTCCTCACTGGTTCTTTCACAAATTCTGCCATATTTTATGTGTTCTGGCCTCTATGTCAGCTCTCCTTCCCCACCCTCAAGAGGACTCACTGTTTACAGATGTTTTCTCCTTCCACACATTCCACCTAGTAAAAGTTCCCGCAGAGAATTAACTGTGGTGTGTTAATAGCCCAGGTCTGCTACTGCTCTGGTGGAGAATGGCACTGAACTACTATGGGAGAGCTGCTCTAGGTCCAAAGAAGCCCAAAGACTTGAGAATTCCAGGCCCAGAGACTTGGTGGGAAGCAGGGTCATGAAACTTTCAGAATGTAAGGCAGAGAAGAGAATAAGAAAATGAGGCTAGAATAGAATCTAATAAGAGAAGAATAGAGCTAGGCAGCAAAAAAAAAAAAAAAAAAAAAAAAAAAAAAAGAGCTTTGGGGACCTCTTTGTAATTTAAAAAGAAATCATAATGAGGGGGAATTGAATATCTAAGACTTGCTGTTAATTTATTTTTATACCCAATGTCTGTTTAAGAACAAGTCCTCAGAGATGCCAGAAGGGGCCTGAGCTTCCAAATGGAATTACACACTCACAAAGTTCCTTTGCAGTTCCCTCTTCAGTTAATTTGCTGGGAATCAGAAGACTAGGGATAGGGCTATGTGTGTGGTGTATCAAGGGCTTAAGTAAGAGTCTGATGGGAAGGGGCACCTATATATAATGAGGCTGCTGTTATCAGCTGAATGAGAGGGGCATGGAGAAAAGCCACACAACACCACAATGCACTTTAATGGAATTCTCACCTATTTGCCTTTCTTTTTTCACTTCAGCCACACACTCCATGAAATATTATACATAGGTGGGGAAAATTTCTAGTTCATCATCTTTTGTCTGTAGACCCACTGGATTGATCTCCCTTCCCTTAGAGTTCTGACATGTAAGCCTAGACCATGGCCTTTTTATCAAGTGAGTGGGGCTTTGTTAATGTATTTGTACTTTTCTGCTTTCAGTCTAAGTTTCTCACTTTGGAGGAAGGAGGGGTGCAAGAAAGGAGGGGGAGGGGAGCTTAACACAAAGACTTTAGTTCTCACCAAGCAGGTTTCAAAATAGGAACTTAATGGGAAGGAAAAGGAAAGAGTGGGAAAAAAAATTAAGAGGGGGGTGAGGATTGTTTATCACAACAGGTTTTCCTGCCTGGACGAGAGGTAATTCTGTGAATATTTTTCCCTTTGGGGGTTCTGTTTTCTTCATATTGAAACATTTTCAAATTTTAATCCTTTAGCAGACAAAACCTCAATATAAATATGACATGGGCCACTGGCAAAAACACGAACTTAAACTCTGCTAAAAGAGGAGGGGGTGTGGGGAGGAGAGGGAGAGCCCTTTCTGATTAATAACTAGCAGGGTAATGTTGAGGGCTTTTTCTGCCCGATTGCCTTTTTGAATTAGAGCCGATTTCTTCACACTTCAATAGTGCCTGTCTCCTTTAAAATGACTGGCAGATTTGTTTCTCTTTTTTCTCTCCCCAAGACTTAATGATGTAAATTTTCTAATTAGCTAAATCATATTGCTTAAAGGCCTAATATTTGTCGTGTAAGAAATGATCATCCTGATTTAGACCTTTTGAAATCTTCTGAGAAATAACACTTGGCTCTGAGGTTGAGGGATGAGAGAGGACGAAGCTATATTACGGGGAGCCGTTTAGAGGAGAGAGAAAGCTCCGACTCCCGCAACATGTTAAATTAATAGTTGAAGTTGAGCTGGGCTCACACCCCAAGTCCGCTTTTATTTTTCAATCAGCTAAGATTTAATTGGCAGCCCTCAGGCCTGGAGATCTGATATTTTCTCATTAGTTTCTCATCACTAATCTTGAGTGTTAGATTGGCTTAAAGGTTGTCAACATTTGACCAATTTTATTTAAGGGGGAAAAAAAAAATCACTGGGTTATGGCTCCGGGATGTGAGATCTGCAAATAAATCCTGCTTGGATCAGCGGAACTAACAGGCGAAAAAAATGTTGACTATTCATCGTCGCATTTAATAAGTTGCATTAATGTGTATTTCAAGGCTAGAAAGATTATACATGTGCTGCATACATGCAGATGAAAAGGGGGTGATGGGAAGGGTGGTGTGCCATACGCAGGGTGGGTAGGTAAAGTGAGATGTAGGTATATTTCGAAGGGAGGGTAAATAATCCAAGTGGAATCGCTGTTGAGGGTTTAAGAGCTACAATCCCCCTCCCCTTCCCTTTGCAGCTGCGTGAAACTGCACAGCCTGTCTTGCAGCTCTGAAAGACTTGGCTGTCTAGTCCAGAGATAACATCAGAGCGCCCCCTGCTGACCAGTGCAGCAGAATGCTGCGGGTCAGCCCCCCGCAAAGCAAGCTGTACTTTTCTGTGCTCCCCAACCCCCATTCACAGACTTCTTCGACTGCCCCCACCTCCGCTCTGCAGCAAAACCTCGAGGCAGGGGAATGGCAAGTCAAAGCTGAACATTTAAATGAGTAAATGATAAAAAAAAAAAATAATAAAAGACCAGAGAACCCGCACTTTCACTTGGCCTCAGGGGAATAAACTATCAAATGACTAGAAAAGGGACACATTTGCTTTTTCTAAACCTCTTTAGTCTCTGAGTTTTTGCTGTGGGTTGTTTGTTTCTGCCGAAATGTGAATTCCGAGTCCAAAGAAATGTTTTTAATACAAGCTCTAAAAGATTTTTTTTTTTTAATGAAGATCTCATGGGGAAGGAGGCCAATACAAAACAATGTATTGCAGCTTCACAAAATTAAACTCCAAGCGAACTAGCACTATTTCAGTCCAGTCCCCAGAAATCACTTTCGAAATTCAGACAGTTCCTTGTCTTGAATGACCCTTTCTTGCAACGCAAAGAAATACCGACCACTGTTTCATTTTTGCTTATTTCAAAATAGAGAACGTGTTTAAAAGTTGTCACAGTTCTACCCACCTTCCTACCTACACACACACACCACGTCTTTTCCCCCCGGGTGTCCTGTTCCTTCTCCTGTGCTTCTCAATTTTGCTGGAAACGGAAAGGGTAGCTGAAGTGCTCCAAAATAACCCTCCAGTGTCTTTGACACTTGATCTTACTCTGGTGCTTCACGTCAAATGCAAGGTGTGAGACTGGTCCTGGTTGAGAGTGTACGGGTTGTTTTCCCACTGTTTCAGTGCACAGAAGCGTTTTCTCGGCTCTCTAAGGACTCTTCCCGGAATTTCTGATCACCCTGACGCGAGGGTGCCCAGGTGACGAGAGCGGGGCTACCTCCGCCTACAGGACCCTCAGAGTCCACCGCCAGCCTCTACTCCTGGGAAAGGCGCTGCCAGCACAGCCTTGACTCTGAAAAGTCGTCTGACCACAAATGAGACCCCCTGCAAAGAGAGTAAATCTGCAGTGCGGAACTTTAGTTTGTGGGGAGTTTGGGAGCTTTGCTTTTTAAAGTGCCGGGTTGCGGGATTTTGTGCAAACAGCTCTAAGAAATGAGGCGCTGGGGAAGGAACACTGGGTGGGGAGGACCGCAGGGGAAAGTGGGTCTCTTGACAGTTCCTTTCTTGCCAGAGTACCAGGACTTGCTAGTTAGAAATTCGTTCTCTTCCCTCGCTTCCTCCTAGAACCCCCACCTGCATCCTGCCTCGCACCTTCGCCAACCCTCTGCGCTGCGGACCCGCCAAGGACCCTGACGGGCAGGGACTTCAGGGAACAGCGCTCCGGGGGCAGCCAGGTCCCCACGCCAGTGAAGTGATGCCTCAGTCGGGCTGTGTCCGAGGAATTGCTGGGGCTATTGTGTCACCTGAGGTAAAGTTAAATATTTATACTCCAAGTTGTTTTTCTTTTTCTTTTTGGTCTATTTTTGAAGACATTCAAACTCAGTTTAAAAGTAAATCTTGGTCTGGGGGGAAGCAGAATCTGCCTCCTGTCATTAGAGTTGACTTTTTGAAGGTTCGTCATTTAGTCAGAAGTGGAGGGGAAGTTAGCTACCTGCAAACAATAGTGCATTTAAATACATGTGTATAATGTGTGTATATATATAAACATTTTAGGCATACGTATCTGTAATAAAGAAAAGGGAGCAAGCATCCCCGTTGCAATTGAATCCAAAGAAAATTTCCAGTAAGATATTCTCACAGATGAAGAAAATACGAAAATCTCATTGCATTTGTCTCAGTTTGACTTAGTGAAATTTGGAGATGTTGACAGTCTGGTCAATGTTTTAAGTAAATTAATGCAAAGGTCCTTAGGAAGAGACTGAAACACCTCTTGCCATTAATCTTAAAGCACTTGAAAAGTATGATTAAAAGAATGGGATCACTAAGCATTATCATCTCAAATAGCTGTTAACTGTCTCCACCCCTTTATTGTGGCAACAAAATGAACTCTCCAGTAGGAATGGTGTTTTTACCTTTTACCTCTGTTTCTGTTTTCCTTTCAGGGCAAAGAAGGGAAAACAGAAGCAAAGAAACCCATCTCAGAAGTCTTGTATTTGCTGCTGTTAAAAGGCTGTTGTTCATTTCTGATTTCCTCATCTTTCACTACAAAGAAAAAAAATCGGAAGATGTGTCTACATTGGATGAGAAGAAAACACTAACAATAACAGTGAAGGTGCATTTGTTTTATTTCCTTTTTCCTAAAAAAAAAATATTTTTAATATCCACCAATTTAGGGAGTCGAAAGCTGTGAACATGCAGAACATGTTCCCTTGTCACGTCTATTTGCTGACTTTCATCACTTGAATTGGTAGGCTTTGGTGTCGAGTAGAAATTATGGAAAAGAGAAACAGATATTTGCCAAGGAACGACATTACACTTTCAAGCAGAATCCACCTGATTCTGTGTTTGAGTGCTGGGAAGCGTGTGTGTCTGTGTGCTATTTTCCCCTAATAAATCTCAAAGCCTTCATCAGACATGGCCAAAGAAGGGTGAGATCCCTAATACTGGGCGGTCTAACAAAAATATAAGTAGTTCCCCCCTGCTCCCAGTACCCTAGAAAGGGCACCCGGGAAAAGTCGGTGTGTTTTCCTCACGAGTCCTGAGTTGGTCAAACCTCTCAGAGAAATACACAGTAATTAACGTGTGAAAAAGCAAAATGCTGAAACAAAGGGTGATGGCTATCAAAAAAAAAAAAAAAAGAAAGAAAACAAGCTAAAAATTATTTTTCAAACCCTGCAAATTTCCAAATGCCCCAGAAAATCAATGCAAACGCGCCCCCTCCTCACTGAGCAGACAGCTCTCCTGCCGGGAGATGTTTCCAGTCGCTAGTAGGGTCCGAGCTTCCACCTCCTCTGGTGCCACAGGAGTTGTTACCCTGAGGCCACGGGGAGGAGATGTAGGGGGGGGTCACCCTCCCCCGCAGCCCACGCTTCCCACCTGTTCCCTTGTCCCCTAGCGGAGGCACCGGAAAAGCTGGGCAAATCAGCCCGGAGTCGGGGTACCGCGAACTGAGGCTCCTACCAAAGCAAGGAGGAAACCCAAATAGCCCGCCCCCCCCCCCCACCGCACCAGGCCGAAGATCGGCCAAAGGGATGTAGATTCTGGGTCCGAGGCACCGGCGACAACCTGCCCAATCCCGGGGCCAGGCTCCTTTGCGCTAGTGGACAAAAGGCTCATAGGCCATGCTGGTCTAGGAGCGGACATGAAAGGCAAAGAAGGGGGACAGTTCCGCCCCGCCTCCCCCGCGCTAGTGTGTGTGTGTGTGTGTGTGTGTGTGTGTGTGAAGCACGTGCACTTGGAGCGGGCAGCACACGTCAGCTGGGAAAGTGCACCCGTGAAGCTTCCTGGGTCTTGAACCCATACTTTCCCCTGCCCCCTCCCGACTCCCCCGCTCAAGACACCTAACACCCTAGAAATCCCGGCCACGCCTGCACAGGTCTGGTGCCTTTAACTAGAAGGCGCCAGAGACGAGATACCCCTGAGGAAAGGAGGTGGGGGGAGAGGAGGTTGGGAAGAAAGATGGTACTTCCAGAACTCAGACATCCCTATCTCCTTGTAATTGTCATCACACTCAATCTTTCCACCCTGACCCACGCTACACAGAAAGCAGAGATTGATTCGCGGGAAAATCGTGCTTACGGAAACGTCTGGGTTTGACGCGGGAGGGCTCTTGAGACCTGCGCAGGCTTTGCTTAGATTCAAAAGTATGATTTTAATTTTCTTAATGAAGGCGCTCTCTAGAGCTCAGCTGGTAATGGCTGTACTGAGTTTAATAGACTTCTGTCGAACAGAAAAAGACGGATAACTATCGGTTTTAAGTAATCTGCCCTAATGCAATTATTTTCCGAGGTTCGAATGTCATTGTGCAGAGAGGGCAGGAGTGAATTAGGGCCCCCGGGACCACTGGCCCGGGGCAAGGAGAAGGCCTGAAATACCAGCCGAACTTGTATTGTGAGGTGCGCTTGGGTTTGGGGGTCAGGGTGAAGGCTTCAGGGCCCTTTCTTGGTCTGCATTTGTAAAACCTCTTCCTCTCTCCTTCTTTTCTTCCTCCTCTATCCAAATCTTTTCTCCTTGCGCTCTTTCCCTTTCTCCTTCTCTCTCCCAGAGTTAATGTGAATTTCCTTTCCTTTTCCTACATTTTGCCTTTGTGTAGGGCCGCAGATCCACTTAGTCTAAGGTATTTCTCCAAAACACTCAGAAAGAAGTAGGCTCTTGGAATGTCTCCACCCAGTCACCTTTTGAAATCAATAAAATTGGGATGTTTAGGATAACTGATGACGCTGTGTACGCATACATAATCAATACACCAGGAGTAATATTTCTATCTAAATACAGAGCCAGTCCAGGCCACTGTCCAGAACGAGCCCCAATCTTAGGTCTGACACCAATTGTCATTACTGGTCGTTTTTTACGTGAAATTTTCCAAACTCTTCTTAGCTTTCCTCCACTTTGCTTGGTAAATGTCATCTGAGGCAAACGTGATTTTTAAAAATAAAAAGAATACGATTGCTCATTTCCCTTCTGTGAGCAAGCAAGTGAACTCCGTGCAAGGAAAAGCTTGTGTTCTCAGCCTGATGGAGGATTTGAAAGCCGGCAGGCAAGCGGGCAGGCCCGCAGCCCAGAGAGCGGAGCCCTGGGAGAGAGCCGGGCACCCTGGAGCTCAGCTCTCTGGTCTGAACCTCTGTCCGCGGCCATTCCCAGCCTCCCTTCCCCGCTAGCCTCTCTCCGAGTCCTTGGGAACAAAGAAAGTTCTTGGGACTGGCACACAAAAAGGGGTTAAGTAAACCCCGAGTTATAGGCTTCCGTTCCAGACTCTGGAGGTGAGGAGAGGGTAGCTGGACCTGGTGTGTCTCTGACGCAGGTTCCCCAGACCGACTCGGCCTACAGTTCTCAGCCTTGTACACCCTCTCTCTCTCACCCCGGTTCCCTCCCTCTCTCCTTCTTTCCGTTACACACACACCCACGTGCACAGAGCGCATCCAAAAAGCTCTGTACTATCTCCTCCCTCACCCAATGCTACCCACCCCCTCCCTCGCTCCGCCGCGTCTCACGTTTTGAGAAAATAAAAAGAAAGAAGAAAGAACATTCAAAACAAAACAAAACAAACCCCGCTGGCAAAACCCCTCAGGTCTCCCCGGCTGGGGAAGAGCACAGCGAGTGCCCCAAAGCAGGAGCTTGGGGTACAGCCGGAGAGAGGCCCTGTGGTGGACACCCCTCTTGGAGGGTGAAGCTGGGTGAGGGCGGGGGTTGCTTTCCACCTTCCTCTCCACTGGCTGCTGGAAAGGGAACTGGGATGAGATCCAGTCCTCGGGCCCCAGTGACTCCCAGGACTTGGAGAAGCCGTGCAGGGCGGCCACCTCCTAAGGGCTGAGAGGTGACTCCCTGGGGTTCCACTGGGCGAAGGAGGAAGAAGTCCGAGGAGCGGGAGCTGGAACACAAGTGCTCAGTCCCCAGCGCCCAGTGAAGGAGGAGAAGGCCACTAGGCAGTGCTCAGGCCCAGCCTGCTCCAGCAACCACTGAGTGATTTCATGACTTTGGGTGCTACGTGAGAGGGGAGAACAGCCCCTGGCTCAAGGAGCAGATTCAGACAGGGAGAAGGGGTGACTGTCGGAGCCCCTCTCTTCATCCCCTCCCTCCCTCCCTCATTCTCTCCTGGATGAAGTGCCTGCCCCCTTATCCCTTTGGCGGTTCTCTGCAGGAAAACTGCTGTGTTGTGTTGTTTTGGTGACTTAGGAGAGCAACAGAAAAGATCCAGAAAGGCCTCCATGAGGTTTAGATGGATCTAATTTTGCTTTCAAAAAGTCTGTGGGAGAGAAGAGAAAAAAGAACTAGTGAAAATTCGACAGTGAATTTTCCAAGCTTCCCCTAGGCCAAGCAAGGTTAAAGGGTTTGGTAAAAAAGTTGGGGGAAAGAAAAGCCTATTACCCACCCTAGTCATGCTGAAGGAACCTGGACAGAGTAAGAATCACAACTCTTAACCTAGCTGAGGACTCCTTGCAAAGATGCCTTGGACTCCCAGCCTGAGACACTAGGCCAGGTGTGCCACTTGTCCAGGTGGACAACTTGTCCAGGTGTGCCACTCTGCAGGCTCTCAGCCCATTCTCACCCCAACAGCAACTGACTAGATTAAGTCTGAGGACACACAAGGAGGCTGAACAATTAGGTTTGCTTCTCCCTCTCTTATTCTCTTAGTTTAAAAGTCAGTAGAGGAAAGCGTGTGTGTGTGTGTATATGTGTGTGTGTGTGTGTGTGTGTGTGTGGTTTAGTAAATCAAATATGTAACTACATTTCATGGAACTAGGAATAAAAATTTTCTTTTCTTCAATCATACTTAGATACTCTAAAAGGCTGTCCTGAACATGGCATGCTTTTGTAGAACAAGACACTTAAATAAAGGCTTTCAGGATAAAGAATGCTAAGAATGCCTGATGCTCCCTTCCACTGTCTTCACATAAATAAGAGGGAGGAGAAGGGAGTCCTAAGAATATCTCAGGTGATAAGAGCTCCTAAAACAAACTAATCAATGCACAAAAACAACACATTGAGAATCAAATACTTGACTGAAGTTAAGATGTTTCTGCTTATTCATTTATTTGGGTCTCTCAATTTTAATACAGTTTAAATAATCTACTCAGAAGGGGTGATATTGTCCACCAGAACAGAGCAACAGTGTTTGTTTCTACTTCGAAGCTTATCCATTGGCCTTCGGACTTTTGAATGTTCAAGTAAAGTATAAATAGAATAAGGTCACAGATGATCGACAAGTTCAAGTTACTTAGCTCAACTATCAAAATTTTATTTCTAGATTATATTCAATTTTATTTTCCTGCTTTGCTATAAATGACCTTAGAAAACCCAAAGGGAGTGAAGAATTTCCACCATGTCCTATGTATCACGATTTATTTGTGTAGTCATTTGTGATGTCTGCCTCCTGTAATGTTTTGGTGGAGCTGCAGTCTTCACAATTATATTTAGAAACATGGCTATGGTGCTAATTCCAAAGCAGTCACTTCAAAGACACAATGATCACTAAGTTGGGACAACTTTCTAAAATATCTCTGATTCTAAACTGCAGACGGAACCTGCAGACTGTTTAGAATCTAATTCTCTGGGATATCAGCATGCTGTATTCCTTACCCAACAGTAGATCCAAACAGTAGATAGAATTTAGAAATATGTACCTTACAGCTCATTTTCTACACAATATCGCAAAAGTTCTCCTCTGCGCTATTTAATACATATAACCAAGGCTCTTCAGATTCCGGCTCATACTGCCACATCTGGAAATGCTTCCTTTGCCTCTTATCCCCCTTGTCTCCCCCCTCTACCCAGTCAGCCACCAGTGAGAGAAATGGCTGAAGCCTCCCCGTCCACCATTGTATGATAGCATCAGCTTTTAATCAATGAGAGGCACTCCTATTTAAATTTACAGGATGACTCTTTATTTCATTTATCTTTTCTTTTGGAGGAAAGTGAAACAAGAGCACCACCCTTATTAATTATAAGATTGATGGGGTGAAAAAAGCCAAATGAATTTGGCTTGCAAATGATTAGTAGGGGTATGAATATTTATGATGGTTCCAGGAACTGCAGTCATGGACCATGGGTATCAAGCTTGGGAGACAGTCAGACCAGTGTGTTTCAAGGAGGGTTCAGCAGTCTCCCCAAATCTGACATGACACAAATGGGAACTTCAAAATTAGGCCCAGGGTGGGCTCCCATCCAATCAATCTCCTCCTTTTTTTTTCTTTTTTCTTTTGACTTACCTTGCTGAACATGAAGTTACTTCTAATGACCTCTATCATAAACTTTAAACATCTTTTAAGGTGAAACCAGATACCTGAATTTTATAAAGAATAATCTATGTTTCTGCTTTTCCCACTTGATATTCACTTACTTAGAAACAAACAAACATACAAACAAAGAAAAAAAAAAACAACCCTGCCCTGGCTGGTAGCACAGTGGGTAAGGTGCCAGCCTGCGAACCCATAGGTCGCAGGTTGGATTCCCCAGCCAGGGCACAACAAAGGTTGCAAACCAGGTCTCCAGTCAGATCTGTGGCTGGAGTCGGGTGAAAGGCAACCCATACATTGATGCCTCTCTCCCTCTCCACCTCTCTCCCTTCCCCTCTTTCTAGAAATAATGAAATAAAATCTTAAAAAAAAAAAAAAAAAAAAAAAAAAAGTCCATACCTGACTGGTCCTGGCTGGTAGCTCAGCGGAAAGGTGCCGGCTTGCGAACTCAACAGCCACTGGTTCGATCCCAGTCAGGGTACATAACCAGGTTGCAAGCCAGGTCTCCAGCCAGGTCTGTACCTGGAGGCAGGTGAAAGGCAACCATATATTGATGTTTCTCTCCCTCTCTGCTTCCCTTCCTTTCCCCCTCTCTAAAAATAATAGAATAAAATCTTTAAAAACAATCCTCACCTGAGTATATTTTTATTGATGTTAGACAGAGAGAAAGGGAGAGAGAGGGATAGAGGAACAGAGGAGAGAGACAAAGGGAGAAAAGAGAGAGAGAAACATTGATGTGATAGAGAAATATCAGTTGGTTGTCTTCTGACCAGGGATGGAACCTGCAACCTAGGTATGTGCCCTGAACTGGAATTGAACCTGCAGCCTTTTGGTGTATGGGATGATGCTCCAACCAACTGAGACATCTGGCCAGTAATCATTTATGTTTTAAATCAAGTCTATCTGTAAAATATTTGTGACATCCATTTAAAAAAATCTTAAGTTATTTTTTATTTAATATAAAAATATTGGAAACCTAAAATATCCTGGGTATAAAAAGGGTTTAATTGGATACACAATCTAGGTTAGATACAGATGGAAAGGAGAGCAGAAAATAAAACAGCAATGGAAGAGAGGTAAGAGGATAAGTTTTCTAATCTCTTTGCATGTTTTCCTTTTCCTGCACCAGACTTACTCATGCTTTAGTCTCAAAGTGAGAAAATGTAAATGAAAGGTGGAGGAAGAAAGGCTCAAGGTGGAAAGGAACTGGGTGAATATAATTCAGGAAAAGACAAATCATACCCTCTTTTCTTCTCCTTGATTACAAATTTCAGTGTTGTATTGCTTTGGAAACGGGGCTGTGACTTCGATGCTTAATGAGCTCAGCTGCTACCTCACCAAAGGTTTCTTTTCTGTAAAAGATGTTGAGTCGGGGGTTGACCAGATCTTATGAAATTAGTTCATTCTGACATTAGAGCCAGTTTATACATATATTTGGAAAAGGAAGACAAGTTGTTTTCAAAGCAGAAATGCTAAGCATTCTAAAATGCATAAGCAATTTTAAAAAATGTTCCTCAATTTTTCTGAAAAAATGTTTTTTTCACAATTGTAAGTGGATATTTGCGCTAATTGATGCATTATGTATAGCCTGCCTCAATTTGCCTATTCCGTGTAAGGGTATATATTTTTTATTGCATAAAATTAATTTTTAAAATTGTAATTGAATCTATTGGGGTGACACTCTTCAATAAACCACATAGGTTTCCAGTGTACAGCTCTATAATACATCATCTATACACCGCACTGTGCACCCACCATCCAAAGGCCCTCACTGTAACTATTTATTCCTCTGCCTTCTTCTACCTGTCCCCCACCCTTCCTTTCTGTCTGGCAATCACCATGTTGTCATTCATGTCTGTATGCATGTATTCCTTTCTTAATACATTCACTTTTTTTCCCCCAAGAAGAAATACCACTGACAGCAATTTACTTGCATTCAGAAATCTTGAAATTGATGCATCTTCTATTAATCACACTTGGTACATACAGTAAAACACACTCAACATTTGTATATCAGTAATGGCACACACACACAAATCTGTTTTGTTCAGTTTAAATGCTCTTCAACATGTCATATCACATTTTTCTGGAGCGTGTTATGGGTTAGTCAGCCTGTTTCAGCCAATTGTTAAATCTGTAACCTAATGAAAATTCAAAAAGGAGCATTTATTTGTCATGGATTGCAGAGCTAAAAGGTGGGCTTTGGGGATAATTTGGACACCCTCTCTTTTTTTCCTGACAGAATTGAAGGTCTAGAGATGGCAACTGACTCACAAAAGTAATTAGCTCTAGGTTCTGACAAAGCTCCTGAGTCCAATTTTTCTTATGATATGGTGCTTTCCCATCTCCTGCTCTTTATGTTAGAGTAGTATTTATAATACTACATGCAGACTTTTCTACTAATATTTTTCTTTCCAGCACACTGACAATGAAATTCTTATTAAATAATAATAAGGTATTGACTGGTCTGTTTGCCAATATGAAGATTTGTTGTTGATCTGTGATGTCTGTATTGATTAGACAAGAATGAGATCTATTTTCTACCTAAAGGATAAGTAGATCTCAGTACTGGCACAAAAACCAACTTGGTATTAATAGAAATCCTAACCTTCTCTGTTTATTGGTTATGCATCAGCTCAGTCAATCAAGCCAGAAACAGATATAAATAGGAATAACTGAGAGCAATACCTCAAAATCTCCAAAAATGTTCACCAGGGATATTTAAACTGATATGAGAATCCCTGACTTCAGCACTAGTAGCTTGCTTCCGGGTAACCTTCCCATCTGGCTCTTCTCTTCACCCCAAATTGAATCCTACACGTGCTCCATATATTTTACATTAAGGGAATCCTATTCGTGCCTGAGATGATCTCATATTTATGATGTGGCCTTTTCTGTCAAATTGTTATTTCTGTAGCTTGCTGTCAGAAATGTCACTCAAAGTTTTCTTTTCACCTCTCTTTACCCTCTGTCACAGTAACTTAGAAGGCCTAATCTAGGTAGAATCTGCTTCACCTATAAAATACAGCTAGGAGAGTTTTTAAAAATTATTTATTTAAGAAAATTTAATTTTATTGTTGTTGTATTTTTTTTCACTTCCTGTCTGCCTCACTCTTCCCCCTCAGCACACCTTCATCTTCCTTCTGTTTAAGGGCTGTGGTCCATTGCTTGTCCTCATGGTAAAATCGTTCACCCAAGCAGTTTCCCTTGTTTCAAAAGCCTAACATTGATGACAAAAGTTTAGGTATAAATGTGTTTGGCATATTTTCTGGGTCTATGATTCTTAGGTTAAAACTTAAGGCTAAGAGAACAACATCAAAACAAAAATGTTCTCCAATTACAGAAAGTTTGGAGCAATAATAGCAGATATTTGATTTTGGAAAATATAAATAGTAAAATATTGAACTTGTTAGCAGTTCATTTAAAACTTTTTCATTATCAGTGTGACCTCCTTTATTTTGCTATGTTTCCATTTCATTATTTTTGCATGAATATGATAAGTGGTCATTAGCTCTAACCATTTTTATTTAATGTTCATAAAAACTGGTAGGTTTTCAAACAGATATGTCCTGATATGGTTCAGTGAGTTTAGTGGACTTTTCATATAAATGGGATAATAAATGGAATATGGAAGATGAACTTTATACTCTTGTTTACCTTTTCCAAAACTCACCCTTATAATTACAAATCATGTTTATTTGTATTATGCAATATATAATCCATTGTCCAGACACTGTGCAAACCTGAACTTGATCACTGCCATCTAGAGTTTATAAACCAAGATAGCACTGACACCACAAAATACAGAAAAACAGGGACAAATAGGAAGTATGGCACAGTTATATATTCTTTTTATATATATATAAAAAGGAAAATGTAATGAAACTAAACTCATTAATGAACAAATATTTACCTCCTTTCCAATTAAATATTTCTTTCAGTACTAAATAAGTGGTTAGAAAAAAAAATAGTTCACCTCATTTGTTTTCAATCAATTAGGGATAAATTTGATTAACAACTCTTCTTTTTTTAACTTTTTAAAAAGTGACTGGCAAAGAGAAGGTAGCAGTCAGAGTAGAGAGGTTATACAAGTCTAACTAACAAAGGCAGGGGGGCCCAGTGGAAACTAACGAACAAAGTAAACTGATGAATAAAACAAACAGAGGCATGGACACATGGAACAGACTGACAGCTGTCATAGGGGAGGGGCAAGGGGAAGGACCAGATGAAAGAAGGTGAAGGGATTAGCCAAAGAACATATATGCATGACCCATAGACATAGACAGCAGTTTTTCGCTGGCCAGAGGGCAGGGTTGGGTGAGAATGGTGGTGTAGGATGGGGATAAGGTTGGCAAAGGGGAAGAAAACTGAGACATATGCAATAGTGTCAAAAATAAAAAATAAAAATAAAGCTATAGGCAGAGTGCCTGAACCTAAAGGCTGGCTCAGCCACTAATTATATGACCTTAGGCAAATTAACTATCACTTCTAAACTTTTCATTGGGTTTTGACATAATAATTAAATGAGTTAATGCATGAAGGAATTTTTCCTAGTACTTGGTTCATGAGGTGAAGATTCAATAGACATCAGTCCTTACACTATTATTATTATTATTATTATTATTGATCAACTCCCACCCTCCCTCCCAGTTTAAATAGGGCCACATATGAACAATCCATGAAATATAGATATCTTTAGATATCTTTTACTTTTATTAATCATGAAGAAACTCAATATTAGCATAGATTCACAATTTGATCTATATCCCTCAAGTCACTTCAGTTATATGTTTGTACCTATATAGTTTGGTATTGTACCTTTAACAGAGACCCAAAAGGCACACATTTTGCCTGCATGTCATTGAGTAAATAGTTTATGGGGTTGTTTGGTAAGGAAATAATGGGAAGACTGCTAGACTGGTAGCTATAGAAAAACTAGATTCTGAATATGTTTTTGTCATTATTTAAATGTGAGTAGGATTCATTTTCCTCATCTGTAAAATAGGTGAGAGTAGGAAATATCCAAAGTCTCTTCTAGCTCTAACAGTCAAAGACTGCATGACTCACAATAGGAACCTTTTCATAGTAGATCTTTCTTTTTTCTTCCAAGTGTATATAAGGGTACCTTCCAAGTGCCAGGGTCTGTGCTAAGCCCAAAGAGAAATACTTTATAGTCTATTGAAGTAATAAACATTACATTCCAGTGTGATAACTGTCATGTGAGAGGTCTATATAGGAAATTATATGCTCAGATATATTATAAGATCATTTAACCAATGAGAGCAAATGTGTAACCAACAGCAAGATAAGAGACAACTTTGTAGAATAGCTGGCACCTGGACCGAATCTTGAAGGAGAAACAAGAGCCAAAGAAGAGGCGAGGAAAAAGGCATTCCATGTGGGAATAGCATGTGCATAGAAACAAAAAAGGACAGGTCATGGGGAGAACTGGTAGTTCTGTAGGGCTGAGGGAGTGGGTAGTGCTGTAGGGCAGAGGGTGTGGGTAGGTAGGTGGAGATGAGGCTTCCCCTCCCTCTTCCATGTCTCTGTAGCCAATTTCCTATCCTCCTTTGGCTTTAGTACTCTCCATTTGCTAATGACCTTTCAGTCTACATCTTTAGTCCAACTTGCTCTTGAACGTCAGACCTGTATCTTCATCTCTCCATGGACATCTCTGTATGTCTGGAGGCACCCCAAACCTGTGGTTTTCACCCCCAGGCAACACCTTCTTCCCCTGTATTTACTATTATGGTAAGTGGTATTACCATCCATTCAGTTGCTTGTGCTAGAAATTTAAGTTTGAGTCTTGTCACTTCTCTTTTCTTTATCACCAACATACCCCAATCCTATCAATTCCCAGGACTTAATAATCATACTCCACAAATACATCCTTAACCCATGTGCTTCTCTTGATTTCCACCACCACCAATGGTCCAAGCTGCCATTATTTAGACTTGATGATTGGGGCTCTGGAGTCAAATCCGATCCCATCCAATGCCTATTTAAAATCACCCGAGCCCTTGCTGGTGTAGCTCAGTGGATAGGTGCCAGCTTGTGAACCCAAAATTGCTGGTTCGATTCCCAGCCAGGACACATAACCAAGTTGTAAGTCAGGTCTCCAGCCAGGTCTGTAGCTGGAGGTGGGTGAAAGGCAAACATACATTGATGTTTCTCTCCCACTCTGCCTTCCTCCCTGCCCTTCTTTCAAAAATAATGAATAAAATCTTTAAAAAACAAATAAATAAAAATAAAATCACCTGCAATGTATAATTTTATTAATCAATTTCACTCCAATAAATTTAATACAATCAAAAAATAAAGTAAAATCCTTTCATGGGTGCACATCGTTCTTAGGATAAAATACAAATTTCTTAACATGTTCTAAAACCTTGATTAATTTCATTCCTGTCCCCTTACCCTTAGCCCCATCTGGAATCCCCTCATTGTCTTTGATCTAGTCACATTGCTCTTCTTGATCTTTCTCAAATGGTATGGCCCTCTGCCCACCTTAAGGCTCTTGCACTTTCTGTCTATTCATTTTGGAAGTCTCATTTCTTTTCACCATCTCCCATCTCTAACTGGGCCAACTGCTATTCATTCTTCAGATCTCCAATTAAGTTCCTCTTTCGTGGAAAATTTTCTTGTCAATTTATTTTCCCTCAAGGTTAGGCTAGATTTTCTATTTCCATAATAACATTTAAATTTCTTTGTAGCATTATCATATTTATAGTTAATTAATTATTAATCGTGCAATTATTTATTTAATGTCTGTTTCTCTTGCTGAACTATGCATTTTTTAAGTGTCAGGTATGTTTGATTCACCACAGTATTCTCAATGTCTAATATTTCTTTTAAAGGAAAAAAAAATGGAAAGGGGCAGTTAAATAAGTGTCTCCTGGATTTAGAAATTAAGAGGTCATAGTGACCTCGGAGAAGGCAGTATAAGTGGAGTGGTATGGGTGGATGGCAAACTCATTTGAGGGGTGAAAAGGAGGTGAGATAGTGAGGTTAGGGGATGGAAACCAATTTTAAGAATCTTATGGGAAAAAGAAAAACAATACAGCAACAAAGAAAAAGAAGATGTAGGATTAAGGGATGTTTTTACATCTAAACATAAAAGAAAACTGAGCTTAATTATTTGGCTGAAGAGAGAATAATAAAAAGAGAAGATATACAGTATAACTGAGAGATTAAGGGTGTAGGAACAAGAAGATGTAATTTAATGGCGAGAGGTTGCTGTACAAGTTGGGATCCAAAGCATATATTTTATCAAAGTTAAAAGTCAGCTTTTCATGGAATTAAGAAGAAAGTAAAGGTGGATGTAAATATGGATTAAATAAAGGTGTGTGTCCCAGAAGATAATGTGGGTTCTGCTCCATAGCCAATTGTACCCCCTAGTTGTTGGAGGCACTCAGAGAAAGGAGGTGGTGAGGGAAAAACAAAAAAAAGAGAGTAAAAGCTTAGGATCACTGTTGAGGGGAATGAGAGAAGAAGCTGATCAGGATCAGGTCAAAAGATTGCTGTACCTTGCCAAGGGAGATTTGTGGTGCCAACCATCCATATCATTGTGTAATTTTCTCTAGAAGTGCTCAGCAATTTCAGTGAAAGAGTGAGATTTGTGGATTCTTCCAAGTCTAAGAGTTTGCAGGGGAAGAACAGTTAGGAAATTGAAAGTAGAGGTTGGGCAATAGTATTTGAATTACTGAATCATTGGGTCTAAATTAGATAAAATGGAAAATGAAGACACAAGATAATGATGGAATGGGAATAAAAGTAATGATACAGCAGTTGGATGGGTTTTTGTTGTTGTTTTCTCTTACAGTGGTTTCAATAATTTTTGAAAGGATTTTATTTTCAGAGAGAAAGGACCAAGAGAGGGAGAGAAACATTAATGGGCTGCCTCTTGCATGCCCAACTGGGGACCTGGCCTGCAACCCAGGCATGTGCCCCGACTGTGAATCAAACTGGTGACACTTTGGTTCACAGGCTGGTGCTCAGTCCACTAAACCACACCAGCCAGGGCTCAGTGATGTTTTTTTTAATTGTTGTTTTATTACAGTTGTCCCAATTTTCCCCCATTGCTCTTCCCTGCCTCCCCCCCTCCACCCCCCACTTCCACAGTTAATCCCTACCCTGTTGCCTTGTCCATGGGACATTTATACCTATTCCTTGACTAAACTCTTACCCTTCTTTCTCCCTTCTCCCTCTCCTCCTTCCCCTCTGGTCGCTGCCAGTCTGTTCCTTGTTTCCATGCCTCTGGTTCTATTTTACTCATTTGCTTATTTTGTTCATTATGTTCATTTTACAAGTGAGATCATATGGTATTTATGTTTCACCACCTGGCTTATTTCATTTAGCATAAGACTCTGCAGTTCCATTCATGCTGTGGTAGGAGTTCCTTCTTTCTTTCTGTTGCATAGTATTCCATTGTGTAAATAAATGCACTACAGTTTTTTTATCCACTCATCTACTGATGGGCACTTAGGCTGTTTTCAGTGCTTGGCTATGGTAACTAGCTCTGCTATGAATATTAGGGTGCATAGGTTCTTTTGAATGAGTGTTTCAGGATTCTAACAGGTATAACCCCATCAGTGGTATTACTGGATCAAAAGGCAATTACAATTTTAGCTTTTTAAGGAAATTTCATACCATTTTCCAGAGTGGCTACATCAGTCTGCATTCCCACCAACAGTGATTTAGGGTTCCATTTTCTCCACATTTCCGTCATCACTTGTTGCTTGTTGATTTGTTAATGATGGCCATTCTGACTGGTGCGAGGTTGTATCTCATTGTGGTTTTAATTTGCATCTCTCTGATGGCTAGTGATGTTGATCATCTTTTCATATGTCTATGGACTATCTGTATGTTCTCCTTGGAGAAGTATCTGTTCAGGTCCTTTGAACATTTTTTAATTGGATTGTTTGTCTTCCTGGTGTTGAGTTATATGAGTTCTTTATATATTTTGAAGATCAAACCCTTGTCCGATGTATCATTGGCAAATATGGTTGGTTCCCTTTTCATTTTGATGATGTTTTCTTCAGCTATGTAGAAGCTTTTTAATTTGATTTTGTCCCATTTGTTTATTCTTTCCTTTATTTCTCTTGCCCTAGGAGATATATTGGTGAAATTATTACTGCATGAGATATCTAAAATTTTACTGCCTATGTTTTCCTCAAGGACTTTTATGGTGTCATTGTTTATGTTTAAATCTTTTATCCAATTTGAGTTTATTTTGGTGTATGGTGTAAGTTGGTGGTCCGATTTCATTTTTTGCATGTACCATTCCAGTTTTCCCAGCACCACTTGTTGAAGAGGCTATTTTTACTCCATTTTATACTTCTGTACACTTTATCAAATATTAATTAACCATACAGGTTTATTTCTGGACTCTCTATTTTGTTCCATTGATCTATGTGTCTGTTCTGATGCCAGTACATGACTATCTTGATTACACTGGCCTTGTAATATAGTTTAATATTGGGTATTGTGATCCCTTCTACTTTGTTCTTCTTTCTCAAGATTGTTGAGGTATTCAGGGTTGTTTTTGGTTACATATCAATTTTTGGAATATTTGTTGTAAATCTGTGAAATATATCATTGATATTTTAATAAGGATTGCATTGATCTATAGATTGACTTGGGTAGTATAAGCATTTAATGATGGTAATTCTTCCAATCATTGAACACGGCTTCTCTTTATTTGTATCTTCCTTAATTTCTTTCTTCAGTGTTCTGAAGCTTTCTGAGTACAGTTTTTTTACCTTTTTGGTTAAGTTTATTCCTAATGGTATAACTTAATAGTATAAAATACTATTAAGTATTTTATAAACTTAATGGTATAAAATAAAGGTACTTTATTTTTCTTGGATTGTAGTAATGGGATTTTTTCCCTAGTTTATGTTTCTGATATTTCACTGTTGATATATACAAAAATGCCTTTGGTTTCTGAATATTGACTTTGTATCTCACCATTTTGTCAAATTTACTTAATTAGGTTAAGTATTTTTTGGTGGGGCCTATAGGGGTTTCTATGTACACTATCATGTCATCTGCAGATAATGACAGTTTTACTTCCTCTTTTCCAATTTGGATGCCTTTTATTTCTTTTTCTTGCCTGATCACTATGGCTAAAACTTCCAATGCTATGTTGAATAAAAGTGGTGAAAGCAAATGCCCTTGTCCTGTTCCTGATCTTAGGGGAAAAGCTTTTAATATTTGCCCAGAGAATTTGATGTTGAGAGTAGATTTCTCATGTATGGCCTTTATTATGTTGAGTTATGGTCTCTTTATTTTTACTTTGCTAAGGATTTTTATCATAAATGGGTGCTGTACTTTATCAGATGTTTTTCCAGCATCTATTGATATGATTTATGATTTTTATATTTCATTTTGTTTATGTGGTATATTACATTTATTAATTTGTGAATGTTGTACCATCCTTGCATCCCTGGGATGAATCTCACTTGATCATGGTGTATGATTTTTAATGTATTACTGGATCTGGTTTGCCAATATTTTGTTGAGTATTTTAGCATCTATGTTCATCAGCAACATTGGCCTATATTTTTCTTTCTTTTTGCTGTGTCTTTACATGGTTTTAGAATTAGGACAATACTGGCCTCATGAAAAGAGTTTGGGAATCTTCCCTCTTCAATTTTTTGGAATAGTTTGAGAAGGATAAGAGTTACCTCTTCCCTAAATGTTCATTAAGATTCACCTGTGAAGCTGTCCTGTCCAGAGTTTTTACATGCAGGGAGTTTTTTGATTACTGCTTCTATTTCACTAGTTGTTATTGGTCTATTCAGGCTTTCTACTTCTTGATTCAGTTTTGGAAGATTGTGTATTTCTAAATATTTGTCCATGTTCCATGTTGTCAAATTTCTAGGCATATAACTGTTCACAGTAATTTGTTAACAATCCTTTGTAGTTCTGTGGTATTGGTTGTTTCTATTTTTATTTATTTGGGCCTCTCTTTTTTTCTTGATGAGTCTGGTTAATACTTGGCAATTTTGTTTATCTTCTCAAAGAACCAGCTCCTGGATTTATTGATTCTTTGAATTGTTCTTCTGTCTCTACATTATTTAATTCTGCTCTGATCTTGATTATTTCCTTCCTTCTACTCGCTCTGGGCTTTGTTTGTTGTTGTTCCTCCAGTTCTTGTCAATGTAGGGTTAGGTTGTTTATTTGAGATTTTCTTATCTTTTTTATGTAGGCCTGTATTGCTATGAACTTCCTTCTCAGGACTACTTTTTCTGTGCCCCATAAGTTTTGGGCTGTTGTGTGCTCCTTTTCATTTATTTGTAGAAACTTGTTGATTTCTCCCCTGATCTCATTGTTAACCCATTCATTATTTAATAGCATGTTATTCAGTCTCCATGTATTTGAATGTTCTTGAATTTTTTTCCATGAAGTTGGTTTTTAGTTTTAAGCCACTGTGATCTGAGAAAATGCTTGATATGATTTCAATATCTTGAATTTGAGGCTTGTTTTGTGTCCTACCATGTGGTCTATCTTTGAAAATATTTCACCTGCATTTGAAAAGAATGTATATTTTGCTTCTTTCGGGTGAAAGGTTCTGTGTATATCAATTAAGTCCATTTAATCTAGAGTGTCATCTAATGCCACATATCCTTGTTGATTCTTTGCTTAAGATAGCTATCCATTGTTGATGGTAGGCTGTTAAAATTCCCTATTATGAGTGTTTTGCTGTCAATATCTTTTTTGAAGTCTCCAAGATTTTCTTTATCAATTTGGGTGCTCCTAATTGGGTGCATATATGTTATAAGGGTTATATCTTCTTGATACATCATTTCCATAAGTATTATGTAGTGGCCTTCTTTGTCTCATTTTATGAACTTTGTTTTGAAATCTATTTTGTCTGATATAAGTATTGCTACCCCAGCTATATTTCATGTTCATTTGCTTGAAATATTTTCCCATCTTTTCACTTTCAAACTGTGTAAATCTTTTGTTCTAAGGTGCGTCTCTTGTAGACAGCAGATATGCAGGTCATGTTTTCTTATCCATTCATTTATCCCATGTCTTTTGATTAGAACATTTGATCCATTCACATTTAAGGTTATTATCAATAGGTATTTATAGATTGCCATTTTTTTCCCTTTGTACCTGTGTTCTCTCTTTTCATCTTCTTAATCAGTCTCTTTAGCATCTCTTGCAATGCTGGTTTGGTGGAGAGGTATTCTTTTAGCCTTTTTAAAGGAGTTTGGGAAACTTCTTATTTCACCTTCCATTTTAACTGAGAGCCTTGCTGGGTAGAGTAGTTTTGGTTGTAGGTCTTTGCTTTTCATTACTTGGCATATTTTTTGCTATTCCTTCTGGCTTGCAGTGTCTTTGTTGAGTAATCACCTGATAGCCTTTTCAGAGCACCCTTGTATGTTATTAGCTATTTCTCCCCTGCTGCCTTTAAGGTTCTCTCTTTGTTTTTAAATTTTGCCACTTTCATTATGATGTGTCTTGGAGTGGGCCTTTTTGGGTTCATTTTCATTGGGACCCTCTGTGCTTCCTGGACTTGTATGACTTTTTCTTTTATTAAGTTAGGAAAGTTTTCTGTTGTTACTTTTTCAAACAGGTTTCCTATCCCTTGCTTCTCTTCACTGTCTGGTATCCCTTTGATATGAATATTATTATGTTTCATGTTCTGCAGCTCCTTTAAGTCCTCTTCATTCTTTTTGAGCCTTTTTGTTTTGTTTTGTTGCACTGTCTGGGATTTTTTTTCCTACCTGTTCACTAGCTCACTTATTCAAAACTTTGCTTCATCTGTTATGCTTTTAACTCCTTTTACTATGTTCTTCATTACATACGTTGTATTCTTCATTTCCTTCTGGATCTTTGGATAATTACTATGTCCTTTTTCATATTGGTGTAGTTCATAGTAAGTTGCTTATAGCCTTCCTGGAGTTCTTTGTAGTTCTCACTGAGATCATTGAACATCTTTATAACCATTATTTTGAACTCAATTTCTGATAGTTTGTTTGCTTTTATTTCATTTAACATTCTTTCTATGATCCCTCCTTTCTTTTTGATTGGGGGTTGTTTCTTTGTCTCCTCATTTTAGGTGGTTTTTCTTACTTGTTTTGCTTCTTAGATTAATATGTTTTGATTTTCTGTCATTGTGGTGTGACTTCCTATGGTAGGAGACCTGTGGGATTCAGTGATGCAGCCTCTTTAATCTCCTGAACTTGATGATCTTGGGTTGCCCTTTATGCCATTTATATGGGCTCTCTGGTTGTAATTGGATTTTGGTTGTTGTTGGATCATTCTTTGGTGTCTCCTTACCTCTGGCTAGCTGACTGAGAGTCACTCCACCTACTTCACCTTTTATGATGTTGTACAAGTGCACTCTTTCCTCTTTCTAGATCTGTCCCTAATGATGTCAGATGGTTTCCCATTCTGGCTCTAAGCCATCTGTTTGAGACTACCAGTGACCCATAGTTTGTTGGTGTCTCAGTTGTTAAACTAGTCAGTCTATAATCAACAGTCAGGTTTAAGCACCAGAGGGTGGGGCAGAGTAATTCCTGCAGGTGGGGCTATTGCTTCCCCTCAGGATGATATCACTTGGAGGGGATTGCACTCTTTGAGCAAGATGTCTCTGCAGTATGTGAAATGACTCAGCATGGGGATCCTATTAACCACTCCCTCAGTTCTCTCCCCAAAGCCACCATCCCTACACTCTCCTCAAGCATCCTTAATCCACTCTGCTCCTTCTTTGCTGGAACCCAGGGTATGTGGCTGCAAATAAAATTATATGTGTTGACCGTTTAAGAGACCCTCTGTGTCTCCAGCCATCTCTACCTGGCAGACAGATACCAGATGTTTTCTTAAAGAAAGGAATATAGAGGTTCCAAGAGCTGGAAAAATGTACAAAGTAGAGTGAGAGATTATGTTGGAATTTAAGATGTAGAGATGGAAGTTACCTGGGAATAAGTAGACCAGATTGGCCATGGAGGTAGATATCATAAGAGGCATCTTCATATCTGCCCTATAAGTTATGACAATACCCTAAAATTCTTTTTATCTCACTTCATGCTAGGTATCCCTTTTATGCTCCTTAGGTCAGATCACCAAATAAATAAGTAAATTACAACAAACAAATAAACAAAGCAAAGGAGAAAATGGAAATGGGGTTTATTCATTTATTCTTTTTCAGTTTAATTCCGGTCTTTTCAACAACCATTTATTATGTGAATACCTGGTTCCAAGGTGTTGCTGTGTGGTAAAGGAGTTTCAGTGTTTTCATTTGAGCTGCATTGTTCTGTTAACTTCAAGGGGAGTAGATTTGGTGGTGCTGGGGTGGGAGTGGGGCTGGGACTGAGACAAGCCTCGAAGCAGCACATTAGTGGCTTCACCATTTAATAGCTCTGTGACTTTGGTGTATTTTTTAAACCTATCTTTGTCTTAGATCCTTCATTTGTATAATGGAAATAAGAGGCAAACCTGTCTTATAGGTTTGCTGGGAAATTATTTATTTATAATGATGCCTTATAGAGTCTATGCCTGGAGGAAAAAGGGTACAAAATGAGCCTGGAATATCTTGCAGCACCTAACAATGAGGAAGAGCTCACAAAAAGTGATGGGGGCTGTCAAACATGAAGCCAGCCTGAAGGGGCTTCCACTGATAAGATCAGAGATAATTTGAGCATCCAAATAAATAAGTAGGTAATAGATTATAGTATAATGAATAAAATAAGAATCTGTGGGTCTAGAATGATAAATAGACCAATAAATAAAAAGAGAAAGCTCTCTTTTACAGTAGTATGTCAACTAATAAATATAGAAGGAATGATGACATTTTTAAAAACATCATTTTGCAACCATCATAGAAAAACCCCCGATTCAGGCAAGAATCATCAATGAATGCTAAATTTAGTGGAGGAAAATTAATGAATAACAGGATATTTATGTTATATAGAAGTATCTTACTGTAAATTATTTATTACAAAAGGGAAAATATTACTGTTTAGTGGAGAAAAAGATAGCTCTTCAACCAAGTGATTAAAACTAACATCAACAAAACAAGTGATTTGTCCCTAATGTGAGATAATGAAAATAAGATAAGCACACTTTTTGATATTCTAACCTCAAATGCATAACCTGAATACGGTCATGCGACACATCAAAACCCATGTTGATGGACACTCTATAAAGTAACTGGCCTGCATTATTGAAAAGCAAGACCAAGTAATTACTCCACATTAAAGGAGATTACAGAGACATGACCGCTGTGATGTGTTTTCTTAGACTGATTTCTGTGCTGGAAAAAAAATACTGCAAAGGAAATTATTAGGTCTTTTATAATAAGTGAAGTTGTAATATGGACATTTTTGTGGAAAAATTAAAATATCACTTATTCATTGATATGCAGGCTCCCATCAAAATCCAAAGAGTTTATTTCATACAAATATACAAGTTTGACAAAAGTATGAGCAAGACCTAAGTGATCTTTCTGCTGTAGCCTCATCTCAATGCAGCCTTTTCTAACAACATATTTATCCAAAATATAACTATCCCAGGTAACAAACTATGTACTGTAATATACTACATACTAAAACTAAAATTTAAACCGATTTATTTGTGTTCTTCCAAATAAATTATTGTGATTTAATCATAATTCCTTTATAATCATTTTGTTGATTACTTTGATTTAATTATAATGCCTTGTAAATGTGTAGATATTCTAAAAATTTAGATGGAATGGTAATCTACTCTTAATTTCAAATTTCCCAGAATGTCATCTAATGCACACTTTTTAAAAAGTGTGTAGTTATAAAAGTCTGCCAATTTCAGAAAATATATGCCAGAATTATAGTTTGTTTTCCCCCCTGTGTTTCTAAGTTCTGTTTGTTTGTTTAAAAAAAAAAACAACCTTTTATTGAATTGATTGAGGTAATATTGGTTGCACTATGGACTTTTCATTGGATAAAAAGACTGTATCAATGTTAAATTTTTTCAATTATATAACTATACTTTAGTTATGTAAAAAATACATACTGGACTGGCTAGTGTGGCTTAGTTGGTTGAGTATTTGTCCCACAAATGGGAAGGTCACTGGTTACCTTCCTGTTTGGGTCACATGCCTGGGCCGTGGATTTGATCCTCAGTCAGGGCGCATGTGGAAGGCAATGGATCAATGTTATCTCTCACATTAATGTTTCTCTTCCTCTCTTTCTCTCTTTTTCTCTCCAAAATAAAAAATAAAATGCAAAAAATACATACTGAAATGTAAATGAGTAAAGTAGCATGATATATGCAACCTACTCTTAATTGTTAAGGAAGAAAATATGGAAAAAGAAAGAATGCTAAAGCAAAATGCTGTAAATGTATACAGAAATTGGTCAAAAGGTTTACAGAAGATGTGCATACTTACTGCAACTCTTCTGTGAGTTTGAATATTATTTCAATATAAAATTAAAAATGAATGTGAAAAAGTCTAACTTGCTGAAAGCTCTCAACAAAAGTCAGCGATTATGATCATCATCATCACCACCAGCATTTTGGGAAATTGTTGCAGCATTTCAAGTAAGAGGTGATGGAGGACCTCATCTCAGGCATTAGGCATTGGACATAGGGATGGAGTAGACAGGAAATAGTTAAGATAGTGGCACTAGAAATTCTGGCAATGATATAAGGACTGTTTCATGCTATGTGATGCCACATGCCTCTATATATGTAACACATCACCCCAATTCATCCAGCACATGGCCAGTTTTTACCATCCAGAATGAACTTCCTATGGTAAACTCATAAGTGCCAAACATTCCATCCAACTCTGTGCAATTGGCTTCTGTGCCCCAGAGAATCTCTGTAGGGACAGGAATGAAGAGAAAAGGCTGATTCATTTTCAAATAGACAAAGATCTTCTACCATCCTTCCCTTCTCTTAGGGGGAAAATAAGGAGGGAATGGGCAGAAACAAGATGAGCAATGAGAATTGTTATAAGAACAACTCCGAATGGGTGTTTCTATGTTTTTGCAATCTTTTCCCCACTGCCAGCTACTTAGCTACCAGTTGTTTGTGCCTAAGCTTGACACTCTTTGCAGACTAGAGGAAGGCAAGGGAGCTCACCTCCTCACTCAGGTTTACTTTTTAAAGTCTGGTGGTTCAAGGTCAACATAGTGACTCATTTGTGGCTGTAAATCTGCAACCAGCTCAGGCAGCTCACATGCGTGAGACTGGATACAAAGCTGTCAAATGGGTTGTTTCAACAAAACACTGATTAGTTGGTGAAAGCTTGTTTGTGCAAATAAAGTGAGTTTTATCAGAGATAGTGTTTCCTGTTTGCTGACAAGGTAAAGCCCAAGATGACTTCCTACCATTCTGAATTATTCCACCTTGCCAAACCCTCCACATACCGATGATCCAATCCCACTGGACAACTTATGAGGCCATCGATATAATATCCTATTTCTTTCTCCTGGCTTTGCTCATTCTATTATGAGCCAGGTTCCAGAATCAACTCAAATGCCCTCTACTTCAGGAAGCCCTCCTTGACACAGCAAAGCAGAATGGAACTCCCTTTGGTTTATAAAAAGTATTCTCACCATATATACATCAATACGTTGTCATAAAATTTAACATAAAATGACAACTTTAGGAGTGGGTAATTATTGGATGTTTGTTAGGGACAGCTGGATGAAGGAAAACATGAAATTGAAGATACTACAATTACCTGTGAGGCTTGGTGTAAAATTGCGTAAGCAAAATGGGGAACCTAATATTGATATATGAAAATCATTTACTTGTAGAAACGGAGGCTCCTTTCTAGAGCATTAATTTTTATGTCATATTAAATGCAGTTTTATATATGAAGATTTTATCCTTGTATTATTTATCTTTACTTTCAGAAACAATTGTCTTTCCAGTTCCATCTGTAGGCACAGGCAAATGGTCAGCTGACTGACATCATTAACGGAAGCATCTATTTTAGAAGTTCTGCTTCTGCAAGTGGAATAAAATGGAGGTGTAACCCAGAGTTTAAGACACCCACTGATAATGAGGGTATTTGAGGGATGGTAATTGGCAAGGAGAAAGACTTATAGATCTATCTAGAGACCACCCCTCACACTCCAGGCAAGCTGCCAAATTAAGACTAAAAACAGCACATAAAATGGCAAGAAAAACATGCTCCTTGGTTTCTTCACTCCATGAAAACCATTGGGAAGGGCTTAAAGAGAGATGCTATTCCTGAATGGTTAACATTAGACTTCTCTTTCTATAACTTAAGTGAAAGCATTTGCCACTATGGAATGGCGACAAGAAATACCATCTTCAGTGCTGGTTGTTCATTTAGCTTCAGTGCTTCTCTTGGAACCAGGTCACTCAACAGTCCCATTCCTTCCTTTCCAACTAAGACATGGAAACTCTTTCACCATGAGAATGACTATTTTATTGTGATACATGCCTGATTTTTGCACATCCACACAAGACCTGGTAGTACCCAATGAAGCTACAGAATGAAGCCACAGCTTCTTGCTCCAGCAAAGGTCTAACAATTTAATTATTAAAACCAGTTTAACAATGATGCCTTCCTGAGCTGAATCTTGAAGAGGATATAAACCAATCCACACTTCATTATTTCACTGACATTTAACACTGTCCTGGCTGCTGTGAAGATATATCTCCCTAAATCTAAGACAATGAGTAAAGTAGTCAAAATGGTTGAATGACTTGAAAGTCATTTGACACGTTGTAAACTAAAACGTTGAAGGTGATTCAAAAAAATAAGATAGTTGTTTCCTGGGTCACTTAAAATCTTAAATGTTTCCTTTTCTGTAAAGTGGGTGCATTAGTACTTTGCCCAGGTGGGGTGTGCTATAAAGGTTAGAAATAATTCATATAAAGTATCTGACACATAGCAGACACCTGATAAATGGCTGCTGTAATTTACTATTATAACAACATATTAGAAGTTCAAGTTAACTTTGAAGAAATTAACAATTACTGGTTTATACGAATTAAAAAAATATATATATAGCACTGTTTTATTTAATCAACTTAAGTTAATGGCAAGAGGCATTTAAGAGCGAGATTAATCCAGGTTGTCAGGCAGCTTAAATAGCAAGCCAGCCATTTATTTTAACGTATCATTGGTATGCCTCCACTTTGAACAACAAAGCCTTTTAGTTTTGGCTGTTTTATGTAATACCTTTTAATAAATAGCTGATCTAATTGGTATTTTGCCAATAGTAAAAATAGAGCAAGAGTATAATAGAGATTGTTTGAGGAGGGGAAGAGGCTGTTTCTAGTTCAATATTCTACGAAATGGATTGTGACTGATATAAAGGCAGCATTCTTGCACGGTGGAATCCCCTATATATTAAGAATACTGGCAGTGTAAAGATTGTAAGCAAAGAGGCAATAAATACATCAAAAGTAACTTTAAAAATGATTTTTAGCAAGCCAAGAAAATTGCCAAATAACCTAGAGACTATATATGTACTAATGCATTTGTCTTTCTGACCTTCTGATCTTGATTAGTTTTTCAATGCCATTGGCACCTTTAAGGTAACACTTTGGTGGAGATTCTGGATTGCAGTTGTGCTGTCAAAGGGTCATTCTTCTTGGTAATAAGGTAGCTAGTGGTCCCTGGGAGAGAGCAGAAAACAATCAGGTCTTGAAAGCTGAAACACACTGAAGTTGAGAGTAGGCTCTTGGCAGAAGCCCAGCGCCTCTTTCTCAGACCATTCATCATCATTGCTGTGAAGAAGAAAACGGCGTGGTCTGCACCTGTAGCCGTGAAGTGGGAACCCAAACAACAAAGGAACACAGCCACCAAAGCTGCAGATGGGATTATATTTGGGGACTACTTTTGAGGGCACTTTGCTTTTTTCCTTATCACACTGGTGAGTCACGTACTAAGGGATATGCGGGTCCCCTTAAAAAAGAAGCATGCAGCTTATTTTGAAGCAAATTATTATCAAATGACTTGGCTTCAAAACATTTCTTAATTTCAAACTGGAGTGAAGTCATTTGAGTTTAAAGCATATGCCTTTGCTAAATTGTTGCCAAAAAATAAAAATAAAAAGGAAGACAACTTATTTTTTTGCATTCACTGCTTGCAAATCTGTTGATTCAAGACGTGACACAAAGTTTAAATCCTGACAGTAAGGTACATTACATATGGCCTGGAGTGACCTACCCTCATTACCACTAGTGAATTTTCATTTCATTAAACCAAGGTAAGCCTGAACAATTGTTACAGTCTAAATGAAGATTGTGACTTGTATCTATAATTTAAACCCGTGAATTATATCTATAATTTAAACTTAAATAAAAACCTTGAACATAATGCCTGAAACCATAAAACTAGAAGAAATCATAGGTGGTAAGCTTTCTAACATACACTTTGGTGGTGATTTTTCTGAATCTGATACCAAAAGCAAAAACAACAACACAAAAAATAAATAAGTAGGACTGAATCAAACTAAAAAGCTCTGCATAGAAAACTATCAACAAAAATGAAAAGGCATTTTACTGCATCAACGAGTGGGATTGACTTTGGGGGAAATGGATGGGTGGGGAAAGGGGCAGAGGGAAGGAAAAAGGGCATGGGTGTAATGAAACAACAATAAAATTAAATATAAAAGAAAGAATGTAAATTGATGCTCCTCTATGAATAAACAATATAAATGTTTCTCAAAAAATTAAAAATAGAACTAGTATGTCATCCAGCAGTTCTACTTCTTGGTGTTCACCTTTAAAAAGTGACATTAATTCTAAAATATATATGCACTTCCATGTTCATTGCAGCATTATTTATAACAGCCAAGATATGGAAGCAACTGGTGTCCAGCAATGGATTAATGGATAATATATATATTATCCAACTATAAAAAATGAAATTTTATCATTTGCATAGATAGGCTTCAAGGGCATTATGTTAAGCAAAATAATTCAGACAACGACAAGTACTATATGTTCTCTCTTGTATGTGGATTTAATACATATATACATATAGATCATAGATCTCATCTCTCTCTCTCTCCCTCTCTCTCTCTTTCTCTCTCTCTCCACACACACTCACACACACACACACACACACATTGGTGGTTGCCAGAGGAAGAGGGGGAGAAATGGATGGATAAAATTATTATAGAATATAAATTATAAATTGAATTTTAAAAATTAATAAGATGAAGACAACTAATTAAATGTGGCATTCCAATAAAGTGCTTTTGTGGCTTAGTTAATAACAATTATATTGAATAAAGTCTTAGACTGTATTAGAAAGTCTAGAAGTCTTTTGAATACAATTTCTGTTAGCTTTGCAGAACTAATAAACACCAGAAGCAATAGCATTGATGTTAAGAGCAGTTTTTCATACCAGTCACGGAATGTCTATCAATGTTGTCAGGAGATCTGGAGCATTCCTATGTCAGATCATGGCTCAGACAATGGCATCATTTAGCTTGTGGTCACTGTGTCATACTGGGAGATCACGTCAACATTTCTTAGAAATAAAACAATGATGGGAAATTACTACAATGATTTGATAAAAAATTATGCTGCAAATTATATTACTTTACTAGAAGATTTTAAATATACAGTTTGTTTAGCTAGGAATAAAAATAAATCCTTTTATATTCTTATTTATTGCTTAATGTATTATTATACTAGTTTTGACATTCAAAAACTATCCTATTTGCTAGACGTAAGTTTGAAAATTCATACAATATCTAGGTTCTAGTTGTAGTTCTGCTATTTGGCTGGCTGTATCTCTGAGATTTAACTGTCCCATCTGTAAAGTAGGTATAATGCAATTTTCCCATCCCATCTACAATGTTATTATGTTCTTTGATCATAATAGATGTTAAAATAAGCTTAAATATTAATACAAAAGCACAAAACCAGGTTTTATTAAATGAGAGGAATATATGTAGTTCCTGATAGCTGAGAAAATACTATACGCAAAAATATCTAAACAGGCCACAAACATAAGAAAAGTAGTTTACAAAAAAACTTAACTTTTAGATTAATTCATTTAAAAAGAACAAACAACCGCCCCCCCCCCGCCCCGCTCAATAACTTAATGGCAAATGATTCAGAAATAAAGAGCATGTGTTTACATGTTTCATTCCATAATAGATCATAGATCCTAGGAAATATTTGC
The DNA here is from genome assembly GCA_004026585.1 of Noctilio leporinus. Lineage (NCBI taxonomy): Eukaryota > Metazoa > Chordata > Mammalia > Chiroptera > Noctilionidae > Noctilio > Noctilio leporinus. Next base: position 17,136 of record PVIW01001887.1, on the reverse strand, counting down.
AAAATATTGGGGACAACCTCTCTCTATCCATGTGCAGCTTGTCTTTGTGCACTATGTACATGAGCTAAATTTTCATCTATATATATTGTCTAAACTAGACTTTATGAAGCAGTTTCGTCATTGATTTTTTCTATTTTGGAGATAAAGTTTGGGTTATTTTCTTAACACTTTATTTTGTTATTTTTCTTAATGGTTTATACAATGGTAAAAAAACTCCAATCGCATGAAAGTATATACGTATATCATGAAGATAAGACTTCCTTTTTATTCCCAAACCCCAGTAATAGTTTCTCTTCCTGACAATTATTGTTAGCATTTAAATATATCATTCTAAATGTATTCTCTGCTTATATTTCCACATTCTTTTTCTTTTTGTACCCATGTTCTTTTTCTTATTAACATAGTTGCATATTTAGGTGATAACAGGAAACAGAGGGCATACTCACATTTGGAAAATTAGGAGACAGTTTTTTTTACAAGGAAAGTATCATCAAATATATTATAATGTAGGGACATCACAAGTAGATAGCCCAGTGACCCAGGGTGGAAGCAGTGGAGCTGGGGCATCTCTCTCCTGGGCTCAAAGAGTAGAGAGTAAAACAGAATAAGCAACTGGAAGAAATCTACCATTTACTCTTCTGTCTCTTGCTTTGTATCGTAACTATATATGTTGGAGATAATTCCATGTGCCAGTACATATAGATCTCTGCCACTCTTTTGAAGGAAGTAATTATTGCATGGATGAAATGTAATTTTTTAATTGGTCTTTATTGCTAAACATTTAGATTTATTTCCTGTCTTTTGCGAACACAAACACAGCAACAAATATGCTTGTACATATGTCTTCATGCACACGCGTGCTATGTCTGTTGTATAAATTCCTGAAGTAAAATCGCTTCCTCATTAATTTAGGGGGCCAAAATGAACTTGGGGTGTTTCTTCAAATAGAAAAGAAACAGAATTGTTCTCCAATTTCAGAATAAAGTTGACAAAATAGTTTTGAGAACTTACTGCCCTTGAATCTAAATTCCTTATTGCTTAAAAAATCCATACTCTTTTTAATCTGTAGAATAGTGTAGAAGTTAAGAACAAGTTAAGAACGTGTACTCGGAAGCTAGTGAGTTTGTGTTAGAATCCTGACTCTGATGAATGACCTTGGGTAAGTTTTGTAACATCTCTCTTTTTCAGTTTCCTTATTCATAAAATGGGGGTGCTAATAATACTAATAGCTACTGTATTGGATTTTGGGGAGGCTTAGGTGAATTGCTAGGTGCAGATTACTTATACCAGTGTGCAGAATTATATCAAGGCAGTGATCCTGCCTAAGAGGTAGTGGGCAGATGAACTTAGCAGAGAGAGATAACTCATCAACTTCGAGTCTCCAGTTGACCTCTTTAACTACATTTTGCCTTGAGTACTGTAACTTTATAATAAGCCTTAAAGTCAGGTAGTTAGTCCTTCAGTTCTGTTCTTTTTCTCAAAGTTGTTTTAGCTACGTCTTGCCTTAAGATGTGTTAGGAATAAAACAGTGCTTAGCCTGGAACTGATTATTTCCCACTAATGAAAGATACTTCCCAATAGTCTACGGAGTGCACCATTAATTTTGCATTTTCTAATCTGGCTGCTGAAAACAGAACCGATTTCTAGCTCTGTAGGAGCACCTGGTGCTGTTTCTTCTATTATTCGGGATGATCTCTTTCCTGGCCCTCACTAGTTTTCTCACTGGAGTGCGTTGATCAGTATTTCACCCAATACTCTGGGGCACCCTCAGCTGAGCTGTGTCTCTCTCAGCACAACTTCTCTGGGACTTGCTCCTGTGAACTGTCGCTCTTTCAGTCTCCTCCAATTCTCATCTCCACCCCCTCAACTGCTGGGCTCTGTCTGAATGCTTCCTCCTTGCACCATGTCTGGGAAACCCTCTCAAGGCAATAGCTTGGCCAATAGGAGGATTCATGTCATTTGTTCCCCATTTCTCAGATGTCAGTGATCCTTGCTGCCTGATACGGAGTGACGTAACAATTGTTTCTCTTCCTTTCTTCCTTCCTTTCTTTCTTCCTTCCTTCCTTCCCTTTTCTTTCTTTTACGTTTCCTCTTCTCTTTTCTTTTTGGCTTATTTGGTTTGTTGTTTCAGTCAGAAGGGGAAACTCAGGCCCTGTTCACCTTGGTTGGGAACAGAAATACATCTTCCCTAGTTTTTAATGATTCTTTTCATCTTTTTTCTACCCTTTTATTGGGTTGATTGAGTATTCAATTTCTTCCCTGTACTGATTTAGAAGTAGTGGTTTTTTTCTCTTTCTTTCTTTTTGGTGTTTGCCTTTAAACTTTTAACACAAAGACATGAATTAACAAGTTTTAACATGTTTTCTCTATTTATCCCATTATGCAAGTTTCAGAAATGGTTATTTTTATCCTTCATGTTTCTTTTTTTTTTTTAAAGATTTTATTTATTATTTTTCAGAGTGTGGGGAAGGGAGAGAGGCAAAGAGGGAAAGAAACATCAATGTATGGTTGCCTTTCACCTGCCTCCAGCTACGGAGCTGGCTAGAGACCTGGTTTGCAACCTGGTTATGTGCCCTGGCTGGGAATCGAACCAGCGACCTTTGGGTTCGCAGGCCAGCACTTTATCCACTGTGCTACCAGCCAGGGCCTTCCTTCATGTTTCTTAATGTCTCTTTTATATATTCCATCTTATTTCTTTTCCCTTTATTTTGAGTACTTCTTTCTATTCTTTTTATCAATAATTACTTTTTAATTTTTCTTATTTTTAATTGTATTTTCCACTACTATTTAGTCCCTTCATACAGCACCCCCCACAATCGCCACACTGTTCTCCATGTCCATGCACCCTTTTTCCTTTTTGCTCAATCCCTTCACTCCATACCATCCCTCTGCTCTTAGTTGTCATCCTGCTACCTATGCATCTGTCTTTATTTTGCTTTTTAGTTCAGTTTGTTCATTAGATTCTGCATATGAGTGAAATTATATGGTATTTGTTTTTGTCTGGTGTATTTTACTTAGCACAATGTTCTCCAGGTTCATTCATATTGTCACAAAAGATAAAACAAGAGTCCATCAATAGATGAGTGACTAACACAACTATGGTATATTTATGCAAAGGAATATTAGCTGGCTGTAAAAAAAAGGAAAACACAGTTTTATCCTTCAGTTTTATTTTCTATTTCTTCACATCTGCCTGGTGCCTCTCGAAAATTCTTTTAACTCATTTTTTGGTTCTTTTATATTTTAAAATAATTTTAAGTAACTATGTGATGATTTTCTTTTGTGAAGTTTTTGAGATCTAATTCTGCTTTGTGCCTGCCAACTCTTATCAGTCATGGAAGAGTGCTTCTGTTGAATTTTGTAATTTTGGATTGTAAACTTAAGTCAGCTTGGCTTTATTTGTAGAAATTCTGCATCTTCAATTGAGGGTGTGTTTTTCTGGAGAGGGTTTGTATTTGCTTTTCCCACATGGTCAGTAGTACTACTCACTCACAACAACTTATTGAGCATTATAAACATTGTGTGTGTATAATATATATTGTATATATATTATATGTGTAACTATAATACATATAAACAAAAATAAAGCCTTTGTGAGGGTAGGATTATAGGTGTAATTTCTCATGGAATATCCTTTTTTGCCATTGACTTCATTTTCCTTACTATATCTGTATATTCTTGATCAGTACCACACTATTTAAAACTTACCACTTTATACAATATTTTCTGTGGTCTAGAATTAATAAATAGCCTTTATTTATTATCCCTGATTAATGTTCATTCCATATTCCATACTTACTATTTGAAAAAAAATAAGATTCCTATCATTTTGCTGTCAATAGGTAGACATTGTCTATGTCTGTGGTTCACAAACTACCTAGTCCTTCAGAAGTCGAGAATCTTATGGTCTCAGTCATGTATTTGAAAAGATGCATGTAATTTTTATTTTAAGATTTAAAAAAATATTTATTTTATTTTATTTTATTATTTTTAGAGTGAGGGGAAGGGAGAGAGGCAGAGAGGGAGAGAGACATCAATGTATAGTTGACTTTCACCTGCCTCCAGCTGGGGATCTAGCTGGAGACCTGGCTTGCAACCTGGTTATGTGCCCTGGCTAGGAATCGAACCAGAGACCTTTGGGTTTGCATACCGAAGCCTTATCCATTGAGCCACCAGCCAGGAGATGTATGTAAATTTTAAGTGGGAGGGTTTATTAATTGACTATTATGACTTTGAAACAAACAAAATGTTGACAATAAGCTTTTTCTCCTGCCTCCCATGTTTATGAATCTGCAAGGCCTTCTCCCCTCACTGCGGCTCTCAGAGCTCTCAGGGTTCTGACAATGGCATGAGAGGTTGTTATAAAATTATATTTCTCCAATGAACAATGAGGTGTGTGTCCCATTTATTCAATCCTTGTTTATTTTCCCATGAAGTTGCCTCTTATGGAGATCACATATCTTTTTTTTTTTTAAGATTTTATTTCATTATTTTTAGAAAGAGGGAAAGGGAGAGAGGCAGAGAGGGAGAGAGACATCAATGTATGGTTGCTTTTCACCTGCCTCCAGCCACAGATCTGACTGGAGACCTGGTTTGCAACCTGGTTATGTGCTCTGGCTGGGGAATCGAACCTGCGACCTTTGGGTTCGCAGGCCGGCACCTTACCCACTGTGCTACCAGCTAGGGCACTATCTTTTTGATAATGTTATTTTTTGCCATTTTAATCATCATGTCAATAAAATAAATATCATTAAATTTCCCATGAGAAATATTTAAACAGAATAAATAACAGGGTAAAGTTGACTACTATGATTAACTCTCAAACTTTGATGTATTCCAGAATTACCAGATAAGATTGTTAATTATAGAGATTTTTAGGCCTTATTACAGACCTATTAAATCAGAATCTTCAGAGATGGGGCACACGTACCTGTGATTTGTTAAAAATAAGATTATAGTTTTTAGACAGAGGGGAAGAGAGAGAGAAAGACAGGGAGAGAAACATTTATCTGTTGCCTCTAGTATGCACCTCCATTAGGACCAAACCACAACCCAGGTATGTACCCTAACTAGGAACTGAACCAGCAACCTTTCACTTTGTAGGACAATGCCCAACCACTTGAGTCACACCAGTCAGGGTGAGAACCTGCATTTTTAATGTCTCCTCAGGTGATACTTCTAGAGGTGAATGTTTAAGAATCATTAAAACAGATTGCTCTTGGATGACATTTGCATTAGCATAAATGTTTGATATTTCTAACATTACTGTTCTATACTCATAATACTTTGAGCAATGTTTTCCCCCAAGATTTATCAAGATTACTAAGTAATAAGCCTTGCATAGAGTGCTTAAAATATTGGATTTAAAACAAAAATAATGTAACTTCTTTCCAGTTGATGACTTAAAACATGCTTCAGAAAATGAAGTTCAGGTACTCTTTATTTCTGGATAGATTTGATCCAATCATTATTCAGTACCATGAGTCAATCTGGTTAGTGACTAACCATGTTTTCTGATAGAACTCCTGACTTTCACTCTGGCCAGTCTTGCCTTGTGTTCAACTATGAAAAGTCTGGTTAGTTTGCTAATAATGCCAGAGTGCTCTTTCTGTCTTTTACTGACAAATTGCTCAGCACAGTAAGAGTCATTTCCTTTAGACTGGCAATGAAAAATAGTGCTCTCTGTTCCCCAGTGCGATGGTTCACTTGGCTTATTATTTTAAATTGGGCATAATAAGCTTCCTGGGATGATTTTCCTTCAGCGTTGACTGGTCTCTGCATTGGCTGATTATACAAACTGACCACACCACCACTTGTTTCTGTTTCCTGAGCCTAGAAACTTGACTCAGGATCCCATGATGGAAAAGAATATTGAAAAGTCTTGGTTTAAAAGAGACTTTTTTATTTTTCACTTGATTGATTGCTGTAGGGATATGTAAACAAAGTTGCCAGAAATTTTTTCTCTTTCTCATGTTTTCTTCAGTATTTATGATTCTTTTTTATTAAAATAATACTTTGACAATCAATACTTCTCTGCTTATTGAATTCTTGATTTTTTCCCTCCACTTGTTAAATTGTAAGTTTACTGACATAGTTTCTCTGTTTTATTTTTTTAAGCAAAGATGCTTTGAGCAGATGAGGTTCCTTTTACAAATCCTGGCTGACATTTGCCATTTAGCCTGAGATTTTTAGATTTATTCTATATCATTTTCTATTTTGTTAATGATTTGAAGTTACTGATTCTGAAATAAAGCATCAGGCTTTGATGCAACAAAGAACATTGTGATTGTTTATCCTGTTTATTCATATGTGTACATTTAACTATGTGGACTTCATAGTTAAAAAAATTAGAGGGTTCAGCTGAGGGGAGAGCACTGAAATCTATTTTTCTTCTCTCTGTTTCTTTCCTAAGAAGATGGTTGCAATTAAAGATGATTTTAAAAAATGTGCAGGGTACATATCTTTATTGCAGCAAATCATGCTCTCCTTATAGAAACAGGAGGTGCCAATAATGTGAGCAGCAGGCTTCCCTTGGATGTCGCCTGGATATCCATGATGTTTATGACCTTTTACTGAACTGTTCTTAACTGATGTAAGATAATCTCTATTGAGTAAGAAGAGTCATCTTCTTACTCAAGTGGTAGATTTTAAGTTATTTAGTAGCACTTATTTTTATACCCAGCTATTTATAACTCTGGTTACTGATAACTTTTATAATACACATTCGATTTTGAGTATACTTTTTCAACTCTTAGAATGGAACCCTTTTAGAAATAATTTGAGGTGTTCATTAGATAACTTCCTATAATGTGACTTACTCCTATTATTTTAACATTCATCTGTGGGAAAATAAAATAGAAGCCATTTCTTCTCTTGCTAGGAATTCTTGTCTCCCAAGAGAGCTAGTAACCATCCTTGGGGTGGGAGAAAAAGGAATAAGGAGGCAAAATATGTGGATTTACCTTGACACCTGGCTTTTATGCATGAGGACTTCTTTATCTGAAGTGATCAGAAAGTTTAGGGAAAAATCATTTTTACTTAGAGATATCCACTACTGAACTAACCATTTTCAAAATTAGTTCCTATCCGACTATCTTTCCTAGCTTAGGGGAATATTTATACGAGCCTATCACATGAACATCTTAGTCTCTCACTATCAAATATTATGAAAAAATAACAATATGATACAACAGAATGCAAATCAATTGTAAAGAAAAATTACTTATCCTTTAAGAGATGTAGAAATTTATGAAACCAATGAAAGTTATATTGGAGAACCATATAAGTCCATAACCATATAACATTTTAAGCCACTATTTGGCATGTAAAGAGCTGGTAGAGTTCAGTTAACAACTAGAGAAGAGAATCAAAAGGAGGAAGATGCTAAACAGAGAATGTGAATATAAAGGATTTAGTGAGACCTTTGGAAAAATCAATTTAAAAAAAACCTCAATATTTTCCAAAGTGAAATGTGAAATGATGGGTGCATTATATTGTCTTCCAGTGCTGTTGGGAATATTATAGCAACCACCAACAAATCAATACTTGATTCACTCCCCTTGATTCTAAGGAGTACTGCATTGACTGACAAAATACACTTTGTTACTTATAAAATAAAATACATTTGCTTTTATAATTTTAACTTCCATTAAAAATAGTTCTAAGCAAATCTTTTTGAACTACTTACTATCAAATTATGGTTTCATTTTAGATGGTTTTACTGTCACTAATGAACTTTGGGGATGCAGGCTTCCCCAGATCCACTTTCACTTCTTTTTCATCCTTCTCCACTCTCTGCTCTCTCTTTCTTTTAGTTCTTTGCTTTCTCTACCTTTGTCCTTGTACTGTTTTAGTTTCCTTCCCCTATATTCATCATCGCTTTCCTTTTGGTAAGGCTCCAGCAGCCCTTAGAAAACCAGGTGGGTAAGTCTGCGTAGTGAGTCCCCTGAGATGGTTGAAACCTGTTGATTTTTGTGAAGTTTCATTTTATTATGAAATATTTAAAAATGTATTAATATATCTATTAATTTCAAACAAGGAATTGGGGCCTATAAAGGCTACTTGTCTTAAATTTACCTTTTTAGGAAAGAGAAAAATTGCCATAGTAATAATTATTACTAGTAATAATTACATAGTAATAATTATTATGGTTCCCCCTTTGAAGAGAATAAAGGCAACAAGTCACAGGAGAGAGAAAGGAGAATGTTTTTCTTGAGAAAGGCTTTGATACTTTGAGCATATCACCTGATCTTTTCTTGAGACTTGACCTAGAATTTTACACATGGTAAATAAATGCTCAATAAAGATTTACCAATCAGCTCAAGGAGCCAGTGCCAGGACCCAATGTTTCATGGTGCTATCAATTCACCTCCAGAGCTGAGTCAAGGAAAAGCATGGAGTACAGGGCACGCCCTTCATCAATTAGTGTTCAGGTTATTTACTATTCAGTTTAGTGTTTCTCAATGACACTTCAGATTCTATGAGAGGAACTTTAAAATCCAGTGCCCAGGCCATACCCTATAGCAAACCTCTGGGTGAGGACCAGCATTAGTGTTTACACAACTCCCTTGGTGAGTCTAATGTGTAGCCAAACTTGAAAACCACTGTTACCACTGTGCTCTCTCCTTAAGGTGGATTCTTCACGGTTCTGAGGTCTCAAATCTTCCTTCTAAACTTTCTATAGTAGGCACCCATACAGGTTACTCAGTTCTGAGGGGGAGACTCAAAGCTCCTGGGGGAAAGCAAGGCGTGGATGTTCTAATTCACAGACCTTAGGGCTAGGGTTGAATGAAGCCTCTTTCACCCAGGGAAAGCTTTGTTTACACACCTAATTCTTAGGTGAGCCTGTCACAGCTTCCCTTTTACTTTATGACACATGATGTTCTTTTATCCCAGATGACAGCTCTTTTAAAGGGCGCTGTGGCTTGGAGATTGACTGAAGAAGTAATGCCTCAGATGGCTGTCCTCTTTCTCTGGGTGTCCACTTCACGGTTGTTGTCAGACTCACTTCTTGAGACTTGAAGGCTGAAACACATCTCTGGTCTTCCCCTTCTATCCTCACTTTTGGGTGGTAAGCAACACAAAATATTCTAAAGAACAATTTTGAGTTTTCCCATCATAATTGAATTACCTGTATTGATGACCACAGCAGAAAGTTAAAAGAACTCTTTGAGACCACAGAACCACACAGATTCCACTTTAAGGAAAGTATGTGGTACCCCATCCCCAGCTATGGTCAAGTATGAGCTTGGGGAACAAACGAGGCAGACAATGGCAGACAGAGCTCCCATTCTGGCGATAAGCCTGCATTTTAAACTGTGCACATTGCAAAAAGCATTTGCTGGGCTGTAATGTAAACATTGACTCACGAGCTTTGGTGTGCTCCATGTTTGTGTTGTTTAAGTAGCTTGTTGAAACTGAAGGGGAGAGAGATTTATCATCTTATACAAGTCAGGCAATGTTCTGTGGGGAAGGGGGGTTTCCGGAGCTCTTTAAGTGGGGGGAGAAAACTGTCTTTGGTCTTAGTAAGCAGTGAAATGAAACATGAGGGTAACATTTGGAGAAAAGAGATGAATGTTCTCAGGAAATCTAAGTTACTGTATTAAGTAATGGTATTGAGGTGTAAACCGTGTTTTATGCCACTACTAAGCAAAAGATAGCTGCAAACTCTTCCATGTATATGTATCTAAAATGATATTTTTGATGTTATAATAAACATAGTTAACACTTCTGGGAGGAAATCGTATATAAAACAATTTATTCCAGCTATCAGAGGACCGGGCTTTGCGGGGCTGGGTAAAAAAGGTGAAGAGATTAAGAAAAAAAAAAAAACCCTCAAAGACAAAGACAACAATATGGTGATTACCAGAAGGAAAGGAAAGTGGGGAAGAAGTAGAAGAGTACCCTCTCCCTATAGGGGGAATAAATGGTGATGGAAGGAAACTTGACTTGGGTTGATGAATCCTCAGTACAGTATACAGAGGATCTATTATAGAATTGGGCACTTGAAATCTACATAATTGTATTAATCAATGTCATTGGAATAAATTCAAGGGAAAAAATTTATTCCTCAGGACAATTCTAAGTGGTAGGTAGACTATTGCATCCACTTTGCAGATGAGGCATTGAGAAGTTGTTCAACTTGTCCAAGGTAACAAGGTTAGTAACTTGCCGGAATTTTAGCTTTGATAGTTTGGCTCTGGATTTATCTTGTATTAAGTTGGCTTTGTTCTGTGTCATTCCATTTGGCATAAGTGCTGAAATTGCTTATTTTACTTTCTTGAAAGTAGATAAATTCTTGTGGATTGGGTCACTTAATTCTACCGGCTCATTTGATGTGAACAATAATTATTAGTGATATCTACTGATTATTCTGTTGGTGATATAATAAATGGAGAATTTCTGAAAGATATTGGAGTATAAATTGACTTATTTTCCTGAAGTGAAATTAGGTTTAGTTACTTAATAAATATTCTTACTTTCATAAAGATGGGCAAACTAACAACTGCTGGGTAATTCCAATTTATTTAATTTCTATAATTGCCAAACCAAACTTATTTGGAAATTTTAAGGTGAGGAAATTTTATACAGACAATAGAAAAGGCTATAACAGCTTGAAGAAGTTTAGGAGACCCTCCTGGAAGGCATCTTACAACATGAAACAAGTGAGATTAGACTTTACTATAATTGGTTTAATTGGCTCCTCAAAAACTTGTTGTAAGCCCTAGCTGGTGGCACAGTGGATAAGGCACAGGCCTGTGAACCTTGGGGTTGCTGTTTCGATTCCCAGCCAGGGCACATGGCCAGGTTGCAGGCCAGGTCTCCAGCCAGGTAGGTAGCTGGAGGCAGGTAAGGGGCAGCCATGTATTGATGTCTCTCTTTCTCTCTGCCTCTCTCCCTTCCCCTCTTCCTAAAAATAATAAATAAAATCTTTTTAAAAACTTGTTGTATATCATAGTTACAGTTGAGAGTAAAATCCTAAAAATCCTAGAAATTCAGAATTTAAAGATCCATAGCACCTGAAATAGTACCTGGCCCATAGTAGGTACACCATAAATGTTTGTTGAATAGATATTACAGATGAATACAAATCAAGATAGAAGAAAACTCTTTTTTTAAAAAAGATTTTATTTATTACTTTTAGAGAGAGGGGTAGAGAGAGAGGCAGAGAGGGAGAGAGACATCAATGTATGGTTGCCTTTCACCTGCCTCCAGCTGTGGACCTGGCTGGAGACCTGGCTTGCAACCTAGTTATGTGCCCTGGCTGGGGAATCAAACCAGTGACCTTTGGGTTCACAGGCCAGCACCTTATCCACTGTGCCACCATCCAGGGCCGAAAACTCTCTTTTTAAAAACATTTAAATTTTTTCTCATTTTCTTATCCAAAATATATGTTACATCATCAATGGATAATAAGTGAATTGGTCAAATTCAGCTACATTTCAGATAAAAGATTTTCTTGAAAGAAGACAGACTTTCTCAAGCCATGTACTCTACTTATATTTTGAGGTTCCATTTTTAGTGTCAGTATGGTTTGTCTTTTCCTGGTAATCCTTTTTAAAGAAAACTTGATCCTTATTCTTTAATTGTTTAAAATATATTATTTCATTTAAGAACTCATATAACTTGGTGCATTTTATCAAATCTCCTAAGCATGAGTTTCTCATTAAAAAAAAAAACAGTTATTTATTTATTTATTTTTAGAGAGAGGGAAAGGGAGGGAGACAGAGTGGGAGAGAAACATCAATGTGTGGTTGCCTTTTGAGCGCCCCCAGCTAGGGTCCTGGCCTACAACCCAGGCATGTGCCCTGACTGGGAATGGAACCTGTTACCCTTTGGTTTCCAGGCTGGTACTCAGTCCACTGAGCCACACCAGCCACAGTGAGTTTCTTTAGTTTTTAATTATGTACTTTTTACCCAAGGATTTTTTTTTTAATTGATTTGAGGCAGGGAGTGGTGGGAAAGGAGCATTAATGTAAGACAGAAACATCAATCAGTTGCCTAGGGTATGTGCCCCAACCAGAGATTGAATCTACAACCTAGGTATGTGCCCTGACTGGGAATCAAACCTGCAACCTTTTGGTGTACAGGATGACACCCCAACTGAGCTACCCAGCAGCTGGGTCTAATTAAGTACTTTTTAGAAGACATAAGTAAGTCTGTCAGAAATCTTATTTCTCCTTTCTTTTCTAGATGGTCAACATGCAGGAGTTTCATCTCTGAAGTCTGGAAAGTGAGTCCTCCCAGGCTCGAATGGCTGTAGAAATACAGACACTCATGAACATCCAGCCTGTTTTCAGTTTGGCATCTTCGCTCTTCCATGTGTTTTGAATCCATGTTATTCTTCCTGCTCTTTCTACCCGATCTTATACTAAGGAGTGGCCCAAGAGGAAACAAAACAAACAAAAATACCAAGCCAGGAGTCAGGCATACCTGTCAGTGTGTCTGAGCCATGAATGGCAGGCACTAGGGAAACTAGAGGTGACAATTTGTGCTCCTGTTTCTGCCCTGTCATGATGAAAATAATATTTGTCTGGTGAATTGTCGGTGAACAGCAGGTGAAAGTCACTTGACTCTATGGTTTTAACCCAATCCCCTGTTGAATTAGAGGCAAAATCCAGGGAGGGGCGCAATGACTTTATCTCAAAAGGGGACCTCAGGTTGAACAAGCTGCATTTCCAAGGCTGAAATGAAGAACATTTTCAGAGCCTGTCTTTGCCTGAGCTTTTGTTTGCGGCGAAGAGTGCCCTGAAATTCTCATTTTCAGTCTGCATCTCAAAGGTAATATCTAGAAATCAATTTTCTGCTTGTGCTCTTGTTTAGTCAAGGGGAGAAATGTGCTGCTTATAAAGGCTTGAGGGCCTGACACCACTTCAAGCGAGCTCTCTGGGCTCACAGGTTAAGGTATCTTTGGCGTAAGCTGGGCCCTCCCCACACTGCAGAAAGCCTCAACCTTGACCTGCGGGGAATTTCCTTTCTAGAAGAGAGCAAGGAAATTCCGTTTCCATGTTAACAGAGGGAGCCCCCCCCCCCCCCCCCCCGCCGCTGCCCCCGTCACTGTCTGCCGCAGTTAGCTCCATGGGCTCTGGGAGCCCAATTACGTGGAGAGGCATGAGAAGAGGAGCCAGTGCTCCAACTGGTGTGCAGAAGACACGGACACAGATCCTGTCAACAAATAATGGGACGTGCCTGCACGTTGGCATACACATTTGTGGTTTGGGAGATTACCTTACAAAGAGGACTTACTGTGCAGTTGGAAGTGAGCAGAGGCCCCCATTTCTCAATCCTTTCCTGCTTGGATGGTCTAGGTGTACAGGCAGCAGAGAAAATAACAGCAAGCTTAACTGTTCATGCAAGTGTAATAATAGTCTTTAACAGAAGAAGAGTAATTACCTTTGTCTAGTTTTCCCTGCTGTACAATGTAATAAAATAGAAGCCAATGCCTACCGTGATCTGCACTCTGCTTCCCTTCTGAAATACACACCAGTGACTCCGAAAGACCCTTTGATCACAAGCTAAATTCACATCTTAATTTTGAGAAAATCCATTACTGTGGGTTTGATTCCTCAAAAGCCTTTGACAGCTCTCAGGCCAGTGTTATTAGGAGAGAAATCTCAAAGCCATGGGAGATTTACAGCCTGGGAGATCATAGAGCGTGAGTGGGTGTAGTCCTGTCCCCCATCGATTCTCCCGCATCACGATGACAGGAGCTATCTGTGTCACAGAAGGAAGAGCTCGAGAGGGGTGGCTTCATTTGGAAATAGAAGTCCCTGTTAGCAGCCGGAAGCAGTGGTGCTGAAAAGCAATCACTGGTGTCAAGAACTTTCTTAGCTAAGCAGTGCAGCTGGTGGCAATAAATAGCATTCTAATAAAGGAGGATGTTCAATCCCTGACATAAGTGCGTACTGTTTCAACTAGCGAACATCATTTACGAGACTACACATGTCTGAGATGGATTCCCCCTCTGTACATTTATACATAAAAATGCAAAGATTTCAATGGGAAGAAAAGATCTGCATTTTAAATCAAAGTAAAATGGGGAGATCAAGGAGAAGTGCAGTGTGTTTTTAAGTATACCACAATACATAACAGCTTAAAGATGCTGTGGGTGTCACACTGTACAATTACTTGTATTCCTAAAAAATAAAATGGATCCTCTTTCCTAGGCTAGTGATTGCTGTATTTATGACAAGAGGTAGGATAATGTTCCGCCTCTTCCCAGAAGCTGCAAAAAAGGCTAGTGCTCACATTGACTATCTTAGGCTTTACTTTCAAGATATGAGCACATGTTCTTACATAAGCCATTAATGAAACCCAGTCAATTTTACATAATCCTTAAAATGGTTTTAAAGGAACTGTTGAAAATGATGAACCAGGAAAGCCACGTATGCTATTAGTAAGGCTTAAACAACTGAGCTCATCTGACCTCTTAACTCATTGACTCTGCATGAGTAAATAAGTTATTAGTTTTGACATAACCAGTGGTTTATTTTATCATCTACTGCTGTTCTTTGTTACATGTTCTATTCATACCACATGTTATTGCTCTTTATAATTATTGTGAAACACAGCAATTGCGCAGGCTGTATCATATCCCACTGGGATAAACATTGTGGATGAGGGACCAGAAGAACTTGCCTTTGACTTAAAGTTTCTTCCTACTGCTTTCTTTACATGAGAAAGATGGTTTTTACCGACTCCATTCACAAAACTAACTCTATGTTTTAATGACAAGGGAGCCACTTTGAATAGCACTTTATCCAGGAACTCTGAATGCCAATTTGTTTTCTACTGTGAGGTGTGTGTTGAAGCTTATGAAATGAATAGCTGGTTAATCTTCTAAGCTATTACTCAAGATAAAAATCTACTGAACCAGAAAGCAAAATGCTGTCTTCACACAGCTGTTCTTTGAAATCCATTTTGCCTTACTGTGCCTGTATAACTATTTATTAATATCATATTTTTGCTTTATAAAGAAAGGGTATGGTAAGCTCAGATGTCAATGAGCACCAACATTTGCTTTTCGGTTTTGTTGACTTTGAAACTCATTACTTAGAGAGAAGCTGAATTTCTGTTCTCTTTAGGATGGAACATTAAAAATAAGTAGTGTTGTACCGTCAAGGCACCCTGTTAAAAGGATATTATTTTTAGGGTTTTAATTGTAAGTGCAGCCCCAGTGTAAATAAAGGCAGACACATTTCAAAGCGTTATCATAGAGTTGGGAATGGCGATAATATCATGTGAAAATTTTGACATGATCTAATTGGTAACAAGAAAAACACTTTAGATAATCAAAAGGTATAGAGCTACTAGAAGGCTTTTTGCTTGACTGTGTCCTCCGAACTGCTAAGAGCCAGATGGTTTCAGAGATATATATGAAAATGATAATGCTTTGAATCCAGTGGTTTCTGGAAAATTTTAGCCAGATGCCGTCAGGATGTGCTTTAAAAGTTAAACAGCAGTAATGAATTCCCTAAAATGTCTCTTAAAATGCACATGGATTCTCCAAGTCTATACTTTGATTTTGTGTGTGAGGCTGATAGCATTAAGTCAAAACAGGGGAACGAAGTTAGTCAAGATTTTAAATCACTTGCATGCATGTCCTTTCTTGAAGTCGGCAATGGAGAAAATCTGAAAGTTTATTTTACCTTTCAAGGAAACATAGATGAGCATATGGTGAACGTTAGTCCTCTTAAAAAATAAGTTTTGGTCACAGCTTAACATTGCCATTTTATTCTGAAACCATTAGCTCAGGACTGACCTAATTTGACACATACACATTAAAGGAAGTGGTGATAAAAAAAAAAAAATCCTCCGTTATGGTTTCACACAAGAGGGACTAGAATATACCTTTGCTGTTGCTTGTGGGTGGGACATGGGCAATTTTAAGTGCAAACGTTAAATTATGAGTGGGACCACTTTGATCCTTACATTGAATTCCCCCATGCAAATTGAGGGTTTAGAATCACCTGAAGTGCCTTTTGAAAAATTGAACTTAAATGACATAGTCTTTTATCAATAAACTTCAACGTTTTCACTTTTTTTTTTTTTTCAACGTTTTCACTTTTAACAGAACAGGTGCTTTTCATTGCTAATGAAATTCTTGCGGTGGTGTCTGGGGTAATAAGGAAGAAAACTGAAGAGCATATACAACACTTAATGGCAATGCTTTTCAATGGCTTGCTGAGCCCAACCTGTCTCTTGAGTTCTGGATGCATATTTTTACCTGTTCACTTGTTCTAGAGGCTCTTCCAACTTGTGTGTTACACATGGACCCTTTCCTACATGAGAATTTCCTTCCTATTCTATTCAATTTTTTTGTTTTAAAAAAATTTTAAAAGATTTTGTTTATTATTTTTAGAGAGAGGGGAAGGGAGAGAGGCAGAGAGGGAGAGAAACATTAATGTGTGGTTGTCTTTCACCTGCCTCCAACTACGGAGCTGGCGGGAGACCTGGTTATGTGTCCTGGCTGGGAATCAAACTAGTGACCTTTGGGTTCACAGGCCAGCACCTTATCCACTGTGCCACCAGCCAGGGCCCTTTCTATTCTTAATGCCAGGGAAAGCTGGATTCATCTCATAATTTTCTGTTTTTGCGCTTTGGGAAGTATGGGTCTTGCACTGAGATTACTACCTTCTTTGCTCTGGCCATTAGGGAACTCCAAGCCAGATCTGTCTCATGTCAACTATATAAATGACATAGCAATATATTTCAAATGCCACTTTTAATCATGAGTTCCACTTATTTCTCTTCACTTTCATTCTCCCATTTATTTTATTTATTTAACCTATTTCAATGTTTCTGTCCCTGCCAGGCACTTTCAAATCCATTTATACAAAAAGGGAGAGCTTAAAAAAAATATGCTAAAATTTTAAATGTCATTTTCTTTCTCATTTCCTCTTCTACACTTAATGCTGCAAAGTAAAGATTGAGTTTTCTCATTTCTTCAGCCACTATTTTTCTTTATTCTCTTTTTAAAATATCTCTGGAAGCGAGATGTTGTGGTATTGAACAACACTCTAGAGGAAATGGACCTAACTGATGTATACAGAGTCTTTTACCCCAAAGAAGCAAAATACACATTCTTTTCAAATGCACATGGATCATTCTCCAAGATAGACCACATGTTATGTCACA
>PVIW01001886.1:233114-257118 GCA_004026585.1 Noctilio leporinus | reverse complement strand
CTCCAGCTTTTTTTTCATGTCCATTTGCTTGATATATAGTTTTCCATCCCTTCACTCTCAATCTGTGTCGATCTTTTGTTCTGAGGTGGGTCTCTTGAAGACAGCATATATGTGGGTCATGTTGTCTTATCCATTTGGCTACCCTATGTCTTTTGATTGGTGCATTTAATCCATTTACATTTAAGGTTATTATTGATTGGTACTTATTCATTGCCATTTTCTCCCTTTGTGTCTGTATTCCTCTTTGGCTTTCTCTGTTTCTTCATTTTATTTGTTTACTTATTTTTATAGCAGACCCTTTAGCATTTCTTGCAGTGCTGGTTTGGTAGAGATGTATTCTTTCAGTCTTTTTTTGTCTGAGAAGCTCCTTATTTCTCCTTCTATCTTGAATGATAGCCTTGCTGGGTAGAGTATTCTTGGTTGCAGGCCTTTATTTACCATTACTTGAAATACTTTTTGCCATTCCCTTCTGGCTTGAATTGTTTCTGTTGAATAATCATTTGATAGCCTTATTGGAGCCTCTTTGTATGTTATTTGTTGTTTCTCTCTTGATGCTTTTAGGATTCTCTCTTTGTCTTTGAAATTAGCCATTTTAATAATAATGTGCCTTGGTGTTTGTCTGTTTGGGTTGATCCTCGTTGGGACCCTCTGTGCTTCCTGAACTGGATTAATGTTTTCACTCATCATGTTAGGGAAATTTTCTATCATGACTTTTTTGAACAGGTTTTCCATTCCTTGTTTCCCTTCTCCTTCTGGTATCATAGGTATCCCTATGATACGGATGTTGTTATGTTTCATGTTGTCCTGCAGCTCTCTTAACCCCTCTTCATTCTTGTTCAGCCTTTTTTGATTCTCTTGTACTGTCTTGGAGTATTTGTCTACATTATCCTCCAACTCACTGATCCGGTCCTCTGCTTCCTCTAGCCTATTGTTGATTCCTTGTAGTGTATTCTTCAATTCAGAAATTGTATTCTTCATTTCCTCCTGGCACTTATTGATAGTTTCCATGTCCTTTTTCATACTGTTGTAGTTCTCAGTAAGTTCCTTGTAACTTCCCTGGAGTTCTTTGTAATTTCCCTGGAGTTCTTTGTAGTTCTCCTGGAGTTGTTTACAGTTTTCTTTGATGTGGCTGAGCTCACTGAGCTTCTGTATCATCATTCTTTTGAATTCCTTATCTGATGTTCCAGGTGCCTCTGTTTCATTTTGTGTTCTTTCTGGGTATTCTTCCTTTCCTTTTGGTGATGGACTGATTCTTTTTTTCCCCATTTTGGGTGTCTGTTCTTGCTTGCTCTTTATTTATTTATTTATTTTTGTTCTTTCCTTGGGTTAACCTGCTTTGCTTCCTTGCTTTAGTTGAGCACCCTTCTGTGATAGGAGATTTGTGGAGTTCAATGTTGCCGTCTCCCAGATTTTCTTCACTTGCTGTTCTTGGTGTGTCCTTTATTTGGGCTGTCTGGTTGTATTCTGGGCCTGCGGGCTTTTAGCAGAAACAAAAACAAAAACAAACAAACAAACAAAAAAACAAAACAAAATACCAAACCAAACCAAACAAACCAAAAAAAAATTGCAAAAGGAAAAAAGAAATAAAAATGATAATAATAATAAGAAGAAAGGGTTTAGATGGCTGTTCAACCTTAATAATCCCTGACTGGTCCAGATGGAGCCTGGACCTGAGGGCTACTCTACTGCTGGCCTCCTCTGCCTCTGGGCTGTGCTCCCCTGTGTCCAGATGCTGCCGGCTCCAATTCCTAGGGTCCTGAAGATGTCTCATGCTCCCTATCTTGTCCTCTAGCTGCTTTGGTACTCGAGAACACCATCAGCACTGCTCTCTACTCTGTCGCCATCTTTCCTCCAGCCTCAGCAATCTTGAGAAAGAAGAACAAAGTAGGAGGAATCACAATACCAGAATGAAACTATACTACGAGGTTACTATCATCAAAACAGTCTGGTACTGGCATAAGAATAGACATATAGATCAATGGAACAGAATAGAAAGCCCCGAAATAAACTCAGGACTCTATGGTCAACTAATATTTAACAAAGGGGGAAGGAACATAAAATGGAGTAAAAATAGTCTCTTCAACAAATGGTGTTGGGAAAACTGGTAAGCAACATACAAAAAAATAAAACTAGACCACCAACTTACACCATACACCAGAATAAACTCAAGATGGATAAAGGATTTAAACATAAGTAGTGCCACCATAAAGGTCCTGGAGAAAAATATAGTAAAATTTTACATATCCTATGCAGAAATATGTTTACTGATACTTCTCTAAGAGCAAAGGAAATAAAAGAACAAATAAACAAATGGGACTATATCAAATTGAAAAGTTTCTGTTCAGCTAAAGAAAACACCAGCAAAATTCAAAGGGACCCAACTGTATGGGAAAACATAATTGCCAATGATACCTCAGACAAGGGTTTGATAACCAAAATATATGAAGAACTAATGCAACTCAACACCAGGGAGACAGACAGCCCAATTAAAAAATGTGCAAAAGACCTGAATAGACAACTCACTGAGGGAGACATACAAAGGGCCCAAAGGCATATGAAAGAATGCTCAACATCACTAGCCATCAGAGAGATGCATATAAGATACAACCTCACCCCTGTCGGAATAGCCATCATCAACAAATCAACAAACAACGAGTGCTGGTGAGGATGTGGGAAAAAGGCAACCCTGGTGCACTGCTGGTGGGAATGCAGGCTGGCGCAGCCACTGTGGAAAACAGTATGGAGTTTCCTTAAAAAACTAAAAATGAAACTGCCTTTTTATCCAGCAATTCCACTACTAGGAATATACCTGAAGACCCTGAAACACCAATTCATAAGAACCTATGTACCCTTATGTTCATAGCGGCACTATTTACAATAGCCAAGTGCTGGAAACAGCCTAAGTGCCCATCAGTGGATGATTGGATCAAAAAACTTTGGTACACTTACACAATGGAATACTGCACAGCAGAAAGAAAGAAGGAACTCCTAACCTTTGTAACAACATGGATGGAACTAGAAAGCATTATGCTTAGTGAAATCAGCCAGTCAGTGAAAGACAAATACCATATGATCTCACCCATTTCTGGACAATAATGAACAAAACAAACCAATAAGCAAAACAGAACCAGATACATGAATACAATGAATAGACCTTTAGTGGGGAGGAGGGAGTGGAGAGGAGGAATAGGAGGCAAAGAAGGGGAGCAGTTTAGTTAAGGAACTAGCATGGAAGAAACATGGACATGGACAACAAGTGGGATTGACTTTGCAGGGGAGTGGGTGGGTTGGGAAAGGGACAGGGAAGGAAAAAAGGGATGAATGTAATAAAATATCAATAAAACTTTTAAAATAATTTCACTGGTAGATGTACTATTTTTAAAAGAATTTTTAATGAGTTTATTTGAACCAAAGTGAGGGCAATTGCTTGCAAGTGAAATCTAAATGAATTTTATACATATGACTCAAAGGGCAAGGTGTAAGGTGGTTACGTTAAATTTGTTGGTGATAGATTAGCTAGGCAAGAAGAAGCAAAGCCAGGAAATCTGGGACTGGATAAAAAGTAAAACAAGTAGACACATACTTTTTTCACAAGGTGGGTCAAGTATAGTTAAGAGTCAACAAGCAACATAAGTTACAATGAGGGTCTCTGTGTTCTCTGTCCTGGTGCAGTGATGGTGCCCTACAGGGTCTACGGGGAAAAAAAAGGAAATTGCCCTCGCATTCCAAGATGCCATAAGACAGGCTTGGTTTAGGTAAAGATTGACCTTAGTCAGGGTAGTACCAGCCTAGGATTTGACTACCTGCCATGACTTGTTTTTAGTTAGAAAGTTTTAATTTCAGACCATCCTATTCAGTTAGTTTCAGTCTCCAAGTTTGTAAGGCTCACCATGCAGTACTTTCCTGGGTTTGTCAGGTTTAGTATGTGGCCCCTCTTTCTCCACATGTCCCGTTTTTGGTCATAAATCAATCCAACAAGTGAATGGATGCACAGCCTTTGGTTGCATAACATGGTCCCATGGTGCTACGAAGGCTCATTCCTAGGAAGTTTCAAAGTCTGTTTGTCTTGCTGAATGATGGACCACTAGGGATGGGGCAAAACTGTAACCTTGAATAGAAGTGAAGGCTGAATTATTCTCAAAAATGAAAAGCAGGTAAATGGGAGGCAGCCAGGTCCTGGACCTTCATTAAGAAAAACACTGGACCACGTTTAACCTACAAGCTGTCATGATCCAAGTTTTGTTGTCTGTCTCATTTCTTTATATTTTGTATCTAGTATAACATTTACTTATAGTTTGAGTATATACCTTTTCAATTTTTATAATCTGACCATGAGATGAGCTTTTATTTTCTATGGCTTGTCTGCTTCCCATGGGAAGCACTCAAGTGCTGCTGTTAATCTGATTCTTGATAGTTGTGCAGTTGGAAGCCGTAACCTTAAGGTTTAATCTGGGCAACGCTGTAAGAACACAATGCTGTAAATCACAATTACCATCTAAAATTCCAGAGACCAGGAAGGCAGTAAGAGTTTCACAAGTAAATTTCCTATGCCCCAGCAGTAGTTAGAGAAGGCCATGTTTTTATAGCCACTTCAGCTTCTCTCTGACTTAATATAGCAAGTAGTCCTTGTTGGTTAGCAAGTAGGAGCATCCCCATTATTGTGTTCTAGCATTTATGCATAAAACTCCTTTTCCACTAACTTTCTACAGCACCCCTTTTTCTTAGTTTGTCTCTTTTTACTTATTCAGAAATAACCAGCTTATTAAGACAAACTACTTACTTTTAACTTCTCTTAAAAATATACACATCTCTTCCCTTCCTTTTGCAATTAGCAGTTCTTCTAAATTCCAAAAGTCAATCTCCCCAAAAAAGTATTATTAATCATCAAAAGCTATCTTTTAGCAATTATTAACAGTTGGGATAAATATACAAAGTTTAAAAAGCCCAAAGAATAAGTGTAACTATTATTATTATGATTAATATTAGCAGACAAGTAAAGACAACCAAACTAATAAAGTTCAACATGAACTTATAGCTATACAGGCTTTATCAGGGTCTTGGGATGGCTGTCTATCTCTGATATTAGTGGCTCCTCACCCTTGAGAAGTCTTTGATCTCTGCTGTAGGTGGAGGCAAGTGTCAGAGACAGAGGCGGATGTCCTTCCTCAGTTGGTGCCTGATAAGGTTTCTTCCAAGGATGTTGGAGAGTCTTTAATTGCTGTCTTTTCCAGTGGACAAAACCTGGCTGTAAATCATGGTCTTTGAAGTCTTCCTTTCCTGTGAGCGCACTTGTGAAATGAATATCACTAATTTATCAGTCCCTATTAGCTGGTTAATAAGTTCTGGATAATAATGCAGCATATCTCCTTTTAGTTAAGTTGATTCACATGCCTTTTCACTCAGATGAATAGGATGGCTGGTGACCGTTTCATATAGAGAAAGGCTATGTTTATCAAAAGAAATAGATTTCAGGTTAAGGAGTACTATAATGAGAGCTTTTGGCCAAAGGAGATTAAAAGCTTGTGAAATTTTACCTGGTTGGGTTGTAATTGTACCATTTGTATATTCCATCAATATCACTGGGCTGATAGGCACAAAAAAAATTGTGTAGAATAGGCCAAATATTACAGATGGATTGCATTATTTGTCTAGTAAAATGAGTCAATTCCCAATTGGAAATTATTTTTTCCTAATAATAATTTACCTGCCATTATGGCTATTGCTCTCCTGCAAGGGAATGCCTCAACCCAGAGGGGGAAAAGCACATTAAATCATAACTAATATATATTTGTATTCTTAAGATGGTGGCTTTTGGATAAAATCCAATTACCATACTGCCAATGGATAAAGGAAGCAGAAAATGCCCTTGGGACCCATGAAATGATTTTCCACGATTTTATTTGGACAGATAGAACATCTGCTACACACTTTATGAGCTGCAGTGGGAAGTTTCCGGTAATACTGTTTCCTTCATGATGTTGTCTTTTTAGGACCCCAGTGTGTTAGCTCAAGTACATGTTAAAGTATAAGTAATTGAGTCCCTGTAGGTAAGATTGGTTTTTGCTTGGGATTGTATCTGTTTGTCTGGGTGAAAGAGTCCTTTTGGTTGCCATATCCTGTGTTCTTCTGCAGCTGTCCCTTGGACTGGAAGAATCTTAATTTAATGGGAAGCAAGAAGCATTTTCAGGTCTGGATAATATGGCTGTTTAGTGCTGCCTGCCTGGCTGCATGCAGCACCAGCTAAATGATTTTCTTTTGCTTCCATAATGGAAGCTTTAGAATGTCTTGAAATTTTGATAATTGCCAGTTGCTTCAATGTCTGTATGATATCTAATCTGCAATCTATTTTCCATTCTTTATCGGCTGCCCTAAGAAAGTTAAGAAGCCTGACTGTTTCCACAACATTCTAGAGTTCTGAGCTACACCAAAGGCATAGCTGCTGATTGATGTACTTTTATGCAGAAACAACAAATATCTGTTGTTTTTATTTCAGGGTATTGCTTCTCTAGACCATTTTTGATTTTCATTTTCCCAAAGACTTTCCCAGGTCTTAAACTCTCTTGCTTTGTCTGTCTCATACTACATCCCATACACATTAAAATACACCACATCCGTACTAAATTTTTAAAAATTTTTATTCATTATTTTCAGAGAGAAGGGCAGAGAGGGAGAAATGGAGAGAAGCATCAATGTATGATGGTTGCCTTTCACCTGCCTCCAGCTAAGGACCTGGTTGGAGACCTGGCTTGCAACCTGGTTATGTGCCCTGGCTGGGGAATCGAACCAGCAACTTTTTGGTCACAGGCTGGCGCCAACCCACTGTGCCGCCAGCCAGGGCCACATACTAATTTTAACTTATTTAAAACATTGATTGCTGGTGAGTTGTAATTGAATAATTGACATTATATTTTTACACATTTAAGTATTTACCAATTTTAATTTTGCAATGTTTTGGAGTTCTGTTATTTGTATTTTGGTATCCTGGGACCTCAGACATTTTCCTTGTCACACAAAAGTTCATCAGCCCTGGGCTGTCCTTGATCCATTGATAGATAAAATGACTCTATTCCAAATAAAATGATCTTTAAGAAACCAAGGTAGCTCAGTTAGATAGTAGCTCATCCTCAGCTGTGCAATGACGTCACCCTTTATGTTGTGTCAGGTGCGCAGCCTCGTTCTCACCACATAAATGCAGCTTTGCCCAAAGAAGTAGAAGGTGCAGTGTTTTCTTTACTGGGAGAGTTCATAGACGTCTGAGATGAGGCGGGGTCAGGTTAAATTAGATAAATGCACTGATAATCATGAATGAAAAAAGCCTAAAAGCCTAGTAGACAATGTTTAGCTTGGGTTTTGCAGAGCCGTACCAGACCATCAGGAATGATGGAAATATTGGGTGAACTAGGAGTTTAAAGATTTTCATTTATTTTAAGTAAAGTTAATATCGATGTAAAGAAACAAAGTTTTATTATTGTGGCAATTTAGCAACTTTTCTGTTTTGAAAATGACTTTAAAGAAGAGTAAATACTAGTGAACTTCTTAGTCACTTCAGCCATTCAGACATTTATATTATCAGTTCCATTCACTCAAAAATATAAACGTACACCTAAAATGAAGTTTTTCTATATCTAAGAGTTTTAGCACAACAACCTTTCCATTAATTAAGCACAAAATATGACTTCTATCAAAATTTGATTGAAACTACACTGTCAAAAATCCCTCAAAGATGGGAGCAAAAGAAGATGAACACGCAGAGAAGTGGGTGTTAGGAGCCCTGGCTCCCGTCCTCATTTTCCCTCTCCTGGCCGTTTACTTCCGGCCTGTTACTGTGTTCTTCTTTTATAAGGTATAAAAGAAGTTGAAATACAGTATTTTGAAGGACTTTGACAGCTCCAGAATTATAATCTAACAGACTTTTCTTAGTCCTGGTGTATTCCACAAATATTTATTAAGTGCCTTCCCTGAGGATAGGGTAATGTAATAGCAAGTACCTGACATTTACATTGAGGTCTCAAGCAAACCAAGTCAGCCCAGCAAAGAGTAGAAGCATGAGTCAGCTTAGAAAATGGGCATAGACTGTGCCAGACTGACTAGATTCAGATTCACGCTCTGCCACTTACCAACTGTGATGCCCTGGGACAGTTTCCTTAACCATTCCGAATCTTACTCCCTCTTCGGTAGAATGGGCTCAGTAGCAGTACTTACCTACAGAGATGAGAGGCTTAAGTAAGTTAAAGCATGCAAAGTGCTTGTACCTAGTGAGCAGTCAGTAAGTGCTTCTCCAGGCTCAGAGATGAGGCATGTTCCAGAAACAGAGAATAGGTCTGTGTTTCTGAAAACTAGGAGGAAGTGATGATAGAGAGGGAGGCTGGGCCAGACTGTGTAGAGCTTTGTCAACTAGAGTGAGAAGCTTAGACTTAGTTCTCAGCAAAATGGAAAACAGCTCGAAGGTTGTAAGCAGGGTAGTGATATTGTCCAATTCACATTTTTAGAAGACCACAATTGGCTGCAGTGGGAAGTGTGGGGAGGGCCATGGTCCTGCTATTGGGTGGTCCTGGTGTGGCCTAACATGATAATGTGGGCGGTAGCGTGCCGAACAATGTTTTGAGCACTTGGAATCATGTGAAAGAGATCCCTAAAGGAGAGAGTGAAATAGGGTACCAGGGAAGGTCTGAGCCCCAAATCTGTATCATAGCCCTGCTTGCAAGCATGCATGCTCTCTCTCTCCCCCTCCCTCCCTCCTTCTCTCTCTCTCTCTCTCTCTCTCTCTCTCATTCCATTTCTCTATGTATCACTTTTACTTGTCCAAAAATCTAACGTCTCCCTTGTGTCCCTCACCTTCCCTTCCAATAGCCTATCCACTCTTCTGTTTCTGTTCTGTTCAGGCAAAATTGATACCCTCTTTTCTCAGCAATCCTCATAATAAAAATCAGTGTCTAGTTCTATTGCCTCTTGATCTATCATGCCTTTAATATCCTGAAATTTCTTCTGTCATCACCCCACTCCAGACTCTCACCTTCTTCTCTAAATCATTAAGATTAACGTTTCCATTGAAGTCCCTGCCTTGAGACTCTTCTCTCTCTGACCCATAATAGAATGTGAAATGCTACAATGCATTTGTGTACTATTCTAATTTTAAAAGTGCTTTCATGTCTGCTATTCAATTTGATTTTCATGAAAAATTCTACTTTCCTTTTTCTGATGAGGCAGAAGCAGTGAAGGGTTATGACATTCCCATATCACCCAACTAGTAGTAGTTGAGCAGGGATCTGGCCCAGGGCCTTTAATTCCATAGTCGGTATTCCTTCTGTTATACTGCCAGCATTTTTGTCTTCTCCAACACCAATATTAACCCACCCAAAACACAGACTTTGGCTTGTCACTATTGAAAACCTGATATGGCATAGGAAAGAATCCATTCTAACAGAGAAGATTTTTCCCTCTCAGTCCCTGCCTTGAACTCCAGTTCAATGTGAAGTGTCCCATTATGTTCCTACTTCATGCATTGTTCACACCTTCCTTCCAGTCAGAGGTGCTCTTGTTGTCCTGCTTGACGTTTCACCAGCACCAGCCTGAGTCTATCTGGTAGCTCAGTAGTCCAGCATCCTCCAGGAAGGCTGGCCTGCCCATGCCTTCCAGTGAGCTCTGTCTCCATCCCATGCTCCACAGCAATCTAGAGCATGGAAGCCTGAGGTGCAGGCCTATTTTTGACACTTAAAAACTATGCCATTTGGATAAGTCATGAAACTTCTGATCCACAATTTCCTACATATTTAACATGGAAATTATGAAAAATACCACAGAGACTTGTAAGGCTAAAACCTAATGAACTAATATGAAAAGGATGTATCTTTAAATGTAGTTACTACTGTCAAGTAAATTTTAGCATAGTTATTTTATCTTCTTGGAACCTCTTTTATGCTGATGACCTCACAAATGTTTCATGTCTCCTTAGTTAAAATGTACCCTCCTCTGGTGGAAGAGGCTGATCTACTTCATTATGTGACCTAAAAGCCCCCAATTGTATTATAGGGATTTCTGTTGAATAAATAAATAAATAGTTTGAGGATGCAGGGGCAAAATACTCATGTCACTTGAGTCTCTGGGAAAAAAATAATGAAGTAATTATTTAGCTTTTATATCCTGGAGTTTAAATACCCACTATGCTTGGTAAGGTGAAAAGAGCAGGAAGATGGAGTAAGAGCTCTGATGCAAAAAAGTTCAACAAAGGTAAAAGTACTTTTGGAAATTAAGTCAGTGTTTTCCTTGCTCTTAAGAAAGAACAGTGTATATTCCTGTGCAGATAGGACAGGAAAGAAGGTTGAGAACAACTGCTAAGTGTTCTAAACTCAAAAAGTTTCATTGTGAAGTAATGACTGTATCCTTACATTATCAAAGCTTGATTCTAGGTCAGGGTCAAGAGAAAACTGGTGAACTGATCTCACAAAATCAAGTTTCCCTTGCTACAGATTCTAGTAGTTGTGTAGTTGCTACGTTGGGAAACAATGGTTGTCCACCCCCACTCTCCAGTGGTGCAGAGTTGAAACTTCAGAAAGGTATTTTCTGCATGTGCATTGTCAGAGATAAGCAAATAGTTTATATTATCTGCCCTTCTTGGTCATTGGACCCAGCCAGCCTCCTACCTTGAGTCAACAAACCCTTAATAATCATGAGTATTATGGCAGGTCCTCTGAGAAAAGGGATAAACAGGAAACGTGCAGATCCAGTGGACTGTAATTGTGAAAAGTAAACAAACACATGGCCTTTGTCACTCAGCCAGTCCCCACAGCATGGCAGCACTAGGCACAGTTTAGGGACGCGATGCCAGGAAAAACATGCATTAAACTCCTGGTAACAACTGAGTAGCAACTGATTTACAGCCTCCAAAAGAATTTTTCTTCCCTTTCTCCCAAGTTTCTCACCTCCTGCCCATTGTGTTAACAACAGACCATTAATGGGATTTTGATTTATTTGTTTTTCCTAAAATTATAATGATACAATGCTTGTCCCACTGATTTTTCTCCCCATGGTTCTATGCCATTTTCAAGTCAGATGGAAATGTCTCTCATTTCTATGAGGAGCAAAAACACGACACCATTTCAACATCATCCAACAGAGATGATCACATATGAAATGTGTTGGAGAAAGCTCCCATTAACAAACTACTGAAAAATACAATTTCTGATGGGAGCGAGGTGTTCATTCCCTGGCTTTTTTATCGAGCACGTGCTGTCGCTGTGGCTGTACTGTGTACGGGACATGCAGTGGACGAAGCAGAAAGACACACTGCTGGCCCTCAGTGAGCTTATGCTTTTGTGGAAGGAGACAGACAAAAACAATATACAGATAAGTAACAATAATTATAGTAATGATCACAAGGTAACAGTGTTTATTAGGTGTTATGCTTTTCTAAGAAATTACATGTATTAACTTGTTTAATCCTAACAGCTCTATAATCTAGGTAATATTATTCCAACTTCATAAATGAAGAAATAAACATATGTGGGTTAAGTTACGTACACATTGTCATGCAGCTAACAATATAAAGAGCCAAGGTTTGAAAATGAATACAAGACTCAGACTCTGTCTTCTTCTACTCTATAATTACAAAACATGTCGAAGGACCCTGGAGTTAAAAAAATTTAGGGTGCTGAGTTAGAGACTACTAACAAAAAAGGATAATTTTTCTAGATTCTACTTCAGTGACTGGATTATTTGATTTTGCAATATCTGGGCTAGACTAGTGGTGTTTAATTCAATTTTACATTGTTTTATTAACTTTATAAGATTTTTTTTTCATTGTAGTTGGTAGGAACACTAACGTGATTCCATTTAACATAGAATAACAGAATCAGGATAGACTAAAAATAATGAATATTGTAATGGAATACAGTAGATAATAAATGGGATGAAAAAACTGTTGGAAATATTTCCATGTAATCCAGCCTCAAGGCAGAAAATTTGGAAACCACATTGGTAGTCAAAAAGTACACAGCAAGTCTTCACATTGTTCCTCGAAAACTAAAAACTGAATTACTGTGTGATTTAGCAGCCCTACTTCTGGATATTTATCTAAAAGAATTAAAAGCAGTGTCTCAAGAAGATATTTAAACACCCATGTTTATAGCATTATACACAATAACTAAGGAGAATAAACAACCCACTTGTCTATCCATGAATGAATGGATAAACAAAATGTGGCACATACATAGAAGACATTTTATTTGTCTTTTAAAGAAATAGAAATCCTGACACAGGCTACAGCATGGGTGAACCTGGAGGACAGTGCAATAAGTGAAATAAGCTACTTGCAAGAAGTCAAATACTGTGTAATTCTACTTACATGGTATCTGTTCAAATTCATAGACACAAAAGCTAGAATGGTGGTTGCCAGGGACTGGACAATGAGGGAAAAGGAGGGTTGTTTATTGGCTGTAAAGTTTTAAGTTTGCCAAGATGAAATTGTTCTGGAAAAATGCTTCAGAGAATGAATATACTTAACACCACTTAATAAAACTCTTAAAATGGTTACCACGGTAAATTTTATGTTAGGTGGTTTTTACCACAATTTTTTTCATATAATAAAATATTTTTGCCTGTATTTAACTTCCTTTTCAGTGTCTTAAATAGCCAGAAAATTGGAACCTGTTTTCTTCTTTCAGAAGTTCTAAATGGATTGTTCTTTACTTTCCATTCTGTCCTTAGAGAGGGAGTGACATGATGTTTGAGAGAGAAATTTACTGTATGTTATTTGATAGAGGAGCAAACCCAGAGTCTTATTTGGGTCACCATGTAGTTCATGCATAATCCACAGATGCCTTTTCTTTTTATGTTTCTCTCTCAGTAAAAGGCTTTATTGAATTCCTATTACCAATGGTGGGGGACTTGGATTCCTCAAGATAGAAAACATCAGGAAACCCCAGAGAAATTTTCAGATAGATTTTACCAAGCTTATGCTCAAGCACAAGGGAGGCAGCACAGAGGAAAGGAAGGTCCTCTGAACATGCCTGGGATGCTGGCTCTGCTTGGTGCTTTTATAAGTGGGGAACAAGGTAGGTGTGCACAAAAAGACAGGCTTTTTGGAAAAGAAAGTGGGCTTGTGGACTTGTCCATGTCAGGGTAGGACAAGCAAGCTGTTAGTAGGGAGATGAAATTCTGCATTTTTTTTGTCTTGGAGGAGGGAATGAAAGTGGTGACATTTATTGTGGTCAGCCTATCTGATGTCATACCTGCTCTTGATCTTGGCTTCCTGGCCACCAGGGGTTTTTTCCATTCCCAAGCCCAAGTGCCTATATTGTCTCATTTCTACTGAAGGCAAGGAATGACCTAATGCTCATCACATAGGAAACCTAGAATATTACAGCTGCTTAAATTGTAGCATTCATTATGTGAGGCGAAGTATTAAATACCCTAGTATTGCCTGTTCAATTATAAATGGAAAGAAGATGTAAAGAATGCAGAGTTGCACTGTGATTGTTTTTCCATTGCATCAGAAGAGGCAGTAAGAACACTAATACCAGCAGGCAAATACATCTTTGTAGATATTCTATTAAATATTTTGTGGACAGAGTAGAATGCATGTTGTGTTCATCATTTACCATGCCTACCGGTCGGTGCACTCTGTGAGGAGATTCTAGAAGGATGTGAATGTATTAACTTGTTACCTAGTCTAAGTTCTGTATCAAATACCTTCTCCTAATAATAATAATAATGCCTATCATAATAATAATACCTTTAATAATAATAATACTTTTTTAACCTACAACAACCCCTGAAAATATACAATTCCTACCTCTTGTGACCTATCTTGAACTAGTTTGTAACTTTCCTAGGAAATAGTCTATTAATTATATTTATATCATTTTCTTATCCCTTACCCCATGATATAAACTCCTTTAGGACAGGGGCTATCCTGCCCTTGGTGTTGGTATTGTGTGAAGCATTTCATTCACACCAGCAAAGAAAATAATTGCTTAGTAAATATTTCTGCATCATAAATTGTTCCCATATTTATTAAATTTACTGTCCTTGTTCTCAGTCATATGAAACACATGCAAATCAACTCTTATCACTATATTCTATTGCCTAACCTAGGTAGGCAGATTGCAACTACTTTAATTTCTTGTTGACTGTGCAGGAAGATTTTATTTGTGTTGAATGGAAGTCAAACCCATTGAGTTTTCTGGCATGTAGGGAGTTGTTTACAGCTGCTTTTTTTTAATGGGTGTTATGTTCAATGGGACCTGCCTGAGGAGTGTACTTACACCAGGCAGTTTACCATGAGCATTCATTTATTCTTTGGCTCTCCCATCACATGACTTATTTACCACTTACACCTATTAAGTAAATGTGGATGTCTGCAAGCTTGAAATACCTTTGATGTCAGTATGGTATAAATTTTAGCACCAACTAACAGACTTACCTCTTAAAAATATAAACAAGGAGCTATGAAATATTTTTTTAGTGTTTGGAAGATGACCCTAATCTTACTGTTACTCTAAGGAAATTGCAGACATTCTACAGAGGTAGAAAGAATACACTCACTTATCAGCGTTACTTACTTATTCAGTAGAGAGAGATTTTTTTAATGTTAACGACACTATATGTAACAAAATTTTAGTATAAAATTAATTGTCAGTGCTATCAGGGAACTGATTTTTATTTAGTTGATCTGAGGGTACACAGGTCATAATCTCCCAAAAGAATAGCATATAGGTTTGCCACTTATTACAGGTAGAAGAGGCTTCCTTATCTTTCACATAGTACACTTTTAGTTACTTTTTATAAAATTTTTTTATGTAAAGTATATAGTTTGATGTTTAGTAATGCCTTTTTACCAATGGAAATTGTTTTTCTAGAGGAAACACCGAGGTGAAATTACTTCCTCTTTACTAAAAAGGTTTCAAATGAAACAGTTGTATTAGTAGTCTCGCTGGGTGGCCAACTTGTTGCTATAGGACAAGTGAACATCTTATTAAAAGTTGTTTGTTTTTTCTGGGTGAAGAAATGATACTGTTTTCAGATTATTAAGCTTCATAGAAGCAATGCTTTCATCATTTTTAAAACCTTATAAGTAACATTATTAGTTTCATTAAGATAGCACTTGTTTTCTTAGGTAACTAAAAATAATACCAAAAAGAACAAAAGTAAAAAATAAAAATTACCCAGTGACCCACCGCTAGTCACATTTTTCTGAATCCTTTTTTAGCAATCTCTACATAGAAATTTAATGCATTTTACCAACCAAGATGGAGGTGTAGGTAGACACACTGCATCTCCTTCACAACTAGAAGAAATTTACGTCTACCTCAATATTAAAACCAACACAGAAATTTCAGAAAATCAAACTACGTGGAAACAAAGAAGTCAAGAAATATTCAGCCAGACAGGTAGGAAGGTGGAGCCAAGAGGAGAGCAGTAGCAGCACCAGAACTGAGACTGAAGTCATATATTTAAACGTGGGAAACCATCCCAGGACCAGACCATGCAGCCCATGATTCCAGATAAAGAACCAGGAATATAGAGACATGTTGTTTCTGACTATGAGAACCAGTGGAGGAAAAAACTGCCACTCTTAAAGGGCAGGCAGCATTGTTCCCTCTCAGACCCTTTTCCCACATACAGTACCACAATGTAGTGAAACGGGTTGCCCCACACTGACAAATAGCCAGAGCTAACCTTTGGCATTTTAATTATGATGTGTCTAATTGTGGTCCTCTTTGGGTCTAGTTTGTTTGGGACTCTGTGCTCTGGCTGGAGTGGCTCAGTGGACTAACTGGTACCGGCCTGTGAACCCAAGGGTCACTGGTCTAATTCCCAGTCGGACACATAACTATGTTGCAAGCCAGGTCTCCAGCCAGGTCCTTAGCTGGAGGCAGGTGAAAGGCAACCCATACATTGGTGTCTCTCTCCCTTTCTTTCTCCCTCCCTGCCCTTTTAAAAAATAAAAAATAAATATTATTTTAAATTTTAAAAATAAATTAATAAAATAAAATGCCAAAGGTTAAAAATAGAGAACCTTGAAAGCAGAAAGAGAAAAAAGAATTACTTATAAAGGGGTTCCCATAAGACTGTCAGCTGATCTCTCAAAAGAAACTTTGCAGGTAAGAAGGGCCTGGTGAGAAATATTCAAAGTGATGAAAAGCAAAGACCTACAACCAAGATAATTCTACCCAGCAAAGCTACCATTCAGAATGGAAGGGCAGATAAAGTGCTTCCAGACCAGGTAAAGCTAACGGAGTTCATCATCACCAAGCCATTATTACATGAAATGAATGTTAAAGGGACTTACTTTAGGGAAAGAGGACCAAATTATGAACAGCAAAAAGTCAAC
Source organism: Noctilio leporinus (assembly GCA_004026585.1). Taxonomy (NCBI): domain Eukaryota; kingdom Metazoa; phylum Chordata; class Mammalia; order Chiroptera; family Noctilionidae; genus Noctilio; species Noctilio leporinus. Next base: position 240,788 of record PVIW01001886.1, on the reverse strand, counting down.
AAACTCACAACTATCAACAACAATATCTAAAAATTAAAAACTAAGCAGACAACCAGAGAGGGAACAGAATCAAAGATATGGGGAACATTTGGAGGGGTATCAGCTGGGAGAGGGAAGGGAAAGAAGGGGTGAAGGCACAGGGATTAAGAAGCATAGTTGGTGGGTGCAGAATATAAAGGGAGATGTTAAGAATAGCACAGGAAAAGGTAAAGCCAAAGAACTCACATGCATGACCCATGGGCATGAACTAAGTGAGGGTGGGATTGCTGGAGGGAAAAGAAAACATTATGGACTGCAGCTGGCAGCTTCCGTGAGGGTGTAGCGCAGTGGGAGGGTTGCATGTTCTGAGAAGAGGAGACCTTGAACCATAGTGTTGTCCACCCATGCCTGCCCAGCAGCCCAAGAGCAGTGATGGGTCCGTAGGTCCCGATAGGGTTGAACAACCAGAGCTGGCCGTGACTACCCTAGCCATGCTAGAAGAGGAGAAATTGCTTGAGGCTGCTGGACTTGAGAGAGAGCAGAAGATGCTAGAAAAGGCTCACGTGTCTTGGGATAGGGAGTCCGTGGACATTTGGTACTGCAGACTTCAACATTTACTTGAGAATAGCAATATCTGCTCTAAATTTTTATTGATTAAAATGGAACAGTAACAATTACTAGAACAGAAGAAAAAAGAGAAATTAGAGAGAAGAAAGGAATCTTCCAAAGTTACTACAGGTAAAGGTTCCATTGATGCAAATGAGGAGAATCCAGTTATGAGAAAGAAAAGAGGAAGAGAAGATGAATCGTACTATATTTCAGAAGCCATGTCAAAAGAGGAAAGATTGTCTGTGACTAAAAAATATAAAAAGGAGAATGAGGGTGAAAGCTCCTCTTCTAATCTGTGTGTAGAAGATCTTCAGAAAAACAAAGACTCAAATAGTATAATTAAAGATAGGTTGTCACAAACAGTAAGACAGAATATTAAATTCTTCTTTGACCCAGTTTGAAAATATAATGGACAACCAGTACCGTTTCAACAACCAAAACTCTTTGCAGGAGGTGTGATGCGTTGGTACCAAGTGGAAGGCAAGGAATGGCTTAGGATGCTTTGGGGAAATGGAATTAATGGCATTTTAGCAGATACAATGGGATTGGGAAAGACATTTCAGTACATTGCTACAATTGCGTTAATGATTCAGAGGCCTTTTCTTGTCTGTGGCCCATTGTGTACACTTTCTAATCGGATGGCTGAATTCCAAAGATTTACACCAGAAATTCCTACTATGTTATATCATGGAACCCAGCAAGATTGCCAAAAATTGGTAACGAATATTCACAAATGGAAAGGAACACTGCGGATTCATCCAGTGGTAATCCCTTCATTTGAACTAGCCATGAGAGACCGAAATGCATTACAGCATTGCTTTTGGAAATACTTAATAGTAGATGATGGACATAGGATTAAGAACATAAAATGATGTCTCATCAGAGTTAAAACGATTCAACTTGGATAACAAACTTTTTTTGACTGGAACTCCCTTGCAAAACAAGTTATCAGAGCTTTGGTCATTGCTAAAGTTTCTTTTGCCAGACATATTTGATGACTTGAAAAGCTTTGAATCTTGGCTTCATATCACTAGCCTTTCTGAAACTGCTGAAGATATTACTGCTAAAGAAAGAGAACAGAATGTATTGCATATGCTGCACCAGATTCTTATACCTTTCTTACTGAGACTAAAATCTGATGTTGCTCTTATAGTTCCTCCTAAATGAGTAGTCGTTTATGCACCACTTTCAAAGAATCAAGAGATCTTTTATACAGCCATTGTGAACCGTACAATTGCAAACATGAGAAAGAAACAGTTCAACTAAGTTCCACTGGATGACCAAAATGGCAAACCTAGAAGGTTAATAAATCACAGCGAATTAGATGATTTCCCTAATGAATTGGGAAAATGGATCAGTCAGATACAGCCAGAGCTAGAGCAAGAAAGATCTGTTGTGGAAGTAAATACTCCTGTAGATTCTGAAGTTAATCTGAAGCTGCAGGATGTAGTGATGCTACTTCGTAAGTGCTGTAATCATCCATATAGACCCAGTCACACAGGAGTTTAAGGTTGATGAAGAATTGGCAACAAATTCTGGGAAATTCTTAATTTTGGATCGAATGCTGCCAGAACTAAAAACCAGAGGTCAAAGGTGCTGATGTTTTAATAAATGACCAGAATGTGGACATTTTGATGGATTGCTGCCGCTTCAGAAATTTTGAGTTTAGCAGACTTGATGGATCCATGTCTTTTTCAAACAGAGAGGAAAATAATGCACAGCTTCAACACAGATCCAGATATATTTACCCAAACTGGTGGCCTGGGCATTAATTTGACTACAGCAGATACAGTTATTATTTATGATAGTGACTGGAACCCCCAACCTGATCTTCAGGCCCAGGATGTCATAGAATAGGTCAGATGAAGCCAGTTGTTACACATCATCTTGTTCCAGCAAACACTATTGATCAGAAAATTGTGGGAAGAGCAGTTGCTAAAAAAAAAACTGGAAAAGTTGATCATCCATAAAAATCATTTCGAAGGTGGTCAATCTGTATTAAATCCATCTAAGAGCTTTTTACATCCTAAGGAATTAATGGAATTATTAAAATCTAGAGATTATGAGAGGAAAGTAAAAGGATCTAGAGAGAAGGTCATTAGGTATGAAGATCTAGAGTTGCTGTTAGCATGAAATGATCTTATGGATCAAATGAATGCCTCAGGACCAATTAAAGAGAAGATGGGAATTTTCAAGATATTAGAGAATGCTGAAGATTCCAGTTCTGAATGTTTGTTTTAACTTGGAGCTACAGAGTATCTTCTTAAATTCTTGTTTACATTACAGATTTACCTATATTGTTGCTAAAAATCCAGGTTGTCTACTTTCCTTTTTGATTATATCACTTTACATAATGCAATGTTCATAACTAATAAGTGATCATTTTCTTGAGCCTTATTAAGAATGAAATAGTTCCGATTTTCACTTAATTTTTCTGACTCAGTGATATCCTTGGGCACAGCCAGATATGTACTAAACCACTCCTGATTTATACAGTCTCCCTGTGGAAGTTTATTCTTTCCCTCTTATTTCCCCTCTTTAGCAGTATGGTTTATGGATTTTTGGTACTTAAGTTATGGAGTAGGCTTTTAACAGGAGTAAGATTGGGATTGTGCTTTCTATTTAAATGAGAAATTGTTTGATTTTAGGTTTCTATTTCTATAAAATGATTCACCAAATAAATGTTCATTATTGAAAAAAAAGGTAAGAAAGAAAGAAAGAAAACATAACCTAGGGTGGAGCCAGGTGCATAAACACTTCTGGAAATTTTTGTTTTTACAGCCTCACCTCAATTCCAAGAAACATTAGGAACTTTATTATTGAAGTTATCTTTATTAAAAATCTTCCAGTTTTTCATTTATACCCTATTTTTATTCATAACATAAATGAATATAGGCCAATTACAGTAGATTCATAGATAGGACAGTATACATTTGGAAACTTTTACCTTTTATAAAGGTTAATAAACCTGACCTCCAATGATTACTTTCAGTAATAGATTTTTTTTTTTTCAAAGAACTACTAAGGGAGACTGTCTCAGCTTGTCAGCATTTGTTTGCATGGAGTGAATGTGGACAAGATTGGGCAATGTGATCTAGTGATAATGCAGTTAGGTACATTCAGTCCTGGTGTACAATCATATGCAATAGTATTGACAAATCAAATGATGACAGTACAAAGAGAGGTTACAAATGAAGTATCTCATCATTCTTTGCCTACATAAGACTTTTTAAACTGCAACGCAGGCACATGCCCTGACTGGGAATCGAACCAGCAACCTTTCACTTTATGGGACAATGCCCAACCAACTGAGCCATACCAGTCAGGGCACATACCTCGGTTGCTATGGCCAGGACTTCCAAAACTGATGATAGATGTGACAAGTATGGGCATCCTTGTCTTGTGCTTAATCTTAGAGGTAAAGCTTTCAGTTTTCTATTGTTAAGTATGATATCAGCTGAGGACCGGTAATATACAACTTATGTTGTTATGTTGAGGTATGTTCTATCTACTTGTTCTATCCACTTGTTGTGAATTTTTATTATAAGTGGATGTTTTATCAAACATCTTTTTTTTTGATCTATTGAGAGGAGCATATGAGTTTGAGCTTTTGATTTATAAATACTGAATCATCTTTTCATTTCTAGAATAAACCTCACTTGATCACTGTTTTGGATTTTACATCTATGGTTATTAGGGATATTGGCCTGTAATGTCCTTTTCTTGAAGTGCCCTTGTCTGCTTTTGCTATTAAGGTAACTAATGATTCCTTTATAGGCATTGTCTCTTAAATTATGTAGAAAACCAAATTTGGGGTTATAAATCAAAATTACAGTATTACTGATTTTACACTAATTTAGTACATTAAATGTAGTCGTATCTTAAATCATGTAGAAAATAAAGTGCATTTACAAACCACTATTACAATAATACTAGCTTTTATATTTCCCCAAAATATTTACCTTTATTGTGATCATCTTTCTCCATAAGGCTTCAAGTCACTGTCCAGCATCCTTTCATTTCACTGTGCAGTACTTCCTTGACCGTTTCTTGCAGGCCAGATCTAGGGGTAGCTAACTCCATAAGCTTTTGATTATCTGGAAATATCTTAATTTGTCCCTCACTTTTGAAGGATATTTTTACCAGATATATGATTCTAGTTAACAAGTTTTAGTTTTGTGACATTTTTGGGCATATCCATCTTTTGTCATCTAAGCTTTCTTGTGAGAAATATGGTGATAATCTAATTGAGGATCCCTTGTATGTTATCTCTGGCTGCTTTCAAGACTCTCTTTGTCTTTATCCTTCAAAACTCTAATTTTGATGTGTCTCACTGCAAGTCTCTCAGGATCTTCTGAGCTTCTTTGATATTTATATTCATGTCTTTCATCATGAAGTTTTCAGCCATTTTTTCTTCAGATATTCTCTCTGCCTGTTTTTCTCTTTCTTTTCCTTTTGGGATTCCCATAATGTGTATGTTTGTCCACATGCTAGTGTCCTGAAGGTCCATTAGGTTCTGTTTTTCTTTCTTAATCTTTCTTCTTTCTGTTCTTCGGGCTCAATATTTTCCATTGTCTTTTACTCATGTCCACTGATTCTTTCTTCTGCTTGCTCAAATATGCCTTTGAATTCTGCTAGTGAATTTTTCATTGCAGTTATTATACTTTTCATCTCCAGAATTTCTTTCAGCTTTGTTTAAGATTTTCTGTCTCTTTATTGATATTTCCATTTTGTTCACACATTATCTTCTTGACTTTTCTCACATCTCCCTTTAGTTTTGGGGGTCATCTTTAAAACAGTTGTTTCAACATCTTTAGTATATCTGCCACTAGGTCTTTTTTCAGGCACCATTTCTGTCAATATGGTTTTTTTTTTCTCTTGAATAAAACATACTTTCCTGTTAGTTTGTATACTTTGTGATAACGCAGGAAATCAGATTCTCCTTTTCTTCTTTTCCCCCAGGTCTTGCTGTTTTTATTTTTATTGATTTGTTTAAATTGTCATAGACATCTTTATGCCAAGATCAGCCTGAGTTATAAATTTAAGGCCTTTTTAGGTCTTTTTAAAGCTTTTCCCTGGGCATACACAGGTTACTCAATGATGTTAAGTATCATTTCATAAGGTTATTTACTGTCCAAGTATTGATATTTTCTTCTGCAAGTTTTTAAACTCATGTTTTTTGTCACTTTTTTAAAAATTCACTTTCTTATTATCAGTAGGAATCCTTTACATGTTGTGGTATGTCCAGAAAGTGCTGTGAAAAATAGAGACATTTATGGAAGAAGATACACAAAACATTGTACATATGGCAATGATGCCTCAGTCCCCTTCAAAGTAGGCACCTTGGGACCTCACACAGGTCTCCCTTCACCATCTACTGCCCCATCAGATTTTCCAGAATCTCATCAAAGATCTGAAATTTCTTCCCTTCCAAAGGTGATTTTATTTTTGGAAAAAGCCAGAAGTCACAAGGCACCGAATCTGGACTGAGTCACCAGGGTGATTAGATGTTTTGAAAAAAAAAAAAAAACACGAAAAACAAAAAACTGCATGAGACATGATTCATTAGTGGGCATGTTGTAATGAAGCTGCCATTCACCAGTTGCACATAGCTACGGCTTTCGGAAGCATCCAAATAAGTTTCCATGGAGGAATGCTCCAGCTTAATGTAGATTTTGAAGATTATGGCTTTCCTTGCTCAGTCATTTTGGATGCAATAGCCACACTGTGCACATGCTCACTCAATGGCCTCTACAATCCCAATGACCAGTACAGTGAAGTTGTCATTGTTTACACATACACATTCCAGCCCACTCTCCTTGGCTGCCAGGTTACATCGATGTCATGCAAAGTGTTCTCATTGTACTGATAATGGCTGGACTTTTCCCAGACAGACCTCATATTCTAACTGCTAATCATATAAAGAGAGATTTATCTTATTCACATTGTGGCATCTTCTGCATTCACAGGTTTTTTTAAATAATGGAATTTTTTAGGCATGCCCAAAAGAAGACACAGTAGTTTAATAAATCTTCCATGTACCCATCACTTGGCTTCAACAATTACCAGTATTTTTTTTCCCCAGCAGTTATCTTCTTTTCCTTTAATTCTTACTCATTATGAAAGAAATCATTAAAGATTATGTCACTATCATTTGTGTGGCCGAGCATTCTTGTCATGATAAAATAACCATTCTCTTGTCATGACCATTGCTTTTTATTGCTTTTACTTTATTATTATTTTTTAAGGTGTAGAGTTTAACACAATTTATTTTATGCTTAAATGATTGACTAGGTCATCCAGTGTATGGTTTTTCATACATATGTCATTAGAGCGATGTATCAATGAATGCTGATTTTATATGAATATAGCCAACAAAATTAAAGAATTTCACCAAAACCCAAAAAAAAAATACCCTTTAAAACACAGCAGCCTTATTAACCTAATATGGCACTGCTAGAATGGTTACAAATGATTGGCTTACTGAAAGGTGTCTACATCTTATAGCCAGCACACAATACAGTAATAATTTTACAGCGTGCTGCCATTCTACTAGCTAAGGACTTTTGTTCAGTCCATTTTAAACTCTCCTGACTGGGCATCAGAGAGATGCAAATTAAAACCACAATAAGATACCACCTCACACCTGTCAGAATGGCAATCATCAGCAAATCAACAAACAACAAGTGTTGGTGAGGATGCGGGGCAAAGGAAACCCTCATACACTGTTGGTGGGAATGTAGGCTGGTTCAGCCACTGTGGAAAACAGTATGTGGTTTCCTTAAAAAACTAAAAATGGAACTGCCTTTTGATCCAGCGATTCCACTACTTGGACTATACCCAAAGAACCCTGAAACACCAATTCATAAGAACCTATGTACCCTTACGTTCATAGCGGCACTATTTACAATAGCCAAGTGCTGGAAACAGCCTAAGTGCCCATCAGTGGATGATTGGATCAAAAAACTTTGGTACATTTACACAATGGAATTCTATATGGCAGAAAGAAAGAAGGAACTTGTACCCTTTGCAACAACATGGATGGAACTGGAGAGTATTATGCTTAGTGAAATAAGCCAGTCAGTG
>PVIW01001886.1:158745-233014 GCA_004026585.1 Noctilio leporinus | reverse complement strand
ACAAAACTAACAACAAGCAAAACAGAACCAAATATATGAATACAGTGAATAAGCCTGCAGTGGTCAGGGGGAAAGGGGTTGCGGGGAGGGGTGAGGCAGAGGCAAGGAAGGGGAGCAGCTTAGACAAGAACCTAGTATAAAGGAACCATGGACATGGACAACAGGTGGGATTGACTTTGGGGGGAATAGGTGGGTGGGGAGAGGGGCAAAGGGGAGCAAAAAGGGGATGGATGTAATACAACAACAATAAAATTTTTAAAAATAAAATAAAATAAACTCTCCTGACTGGGGCCTCTTATGAGCACCATCCACCTCTAATGCAGCAAGCATTACCCCCTTTTAAGCACTAACAGAGAGCACCCCTCTCTCCTTAAAACAACTACCGTATAGGGTTGTTTTGGGGCTTTTTTCCCCCATTTATAGGTCATTTCATTGGAAAATTGGTTTTACTTTTATGTAAATGTTACCTTACCTGTAGCAATTCCTATCATATACAATGTAGTATTGCATCCATGTTAAAATACAACTTCTTTCTGAACAACAGATACCTTTCTTATTCAGCACAAGTTATTGATTCAGATCTTGGGAGTCAGCAGTTGTCCCAACATTGTATGTGTCACCATACAACCTGTTGAGAATGCCATGTGTCCTTATGAGAAGGCTGCTCAATCATTGAGATGTCATACAAAAGCCTGAGGTAGCTGTGCTAGCATTTTTATTTCTACAGAGCAATTCCCCTCAATGTTTCCCCTTATTTTTAGTGTGCCACCCGGGCTTGAATGCATGAAAGAACAAGACCTCTGCAACAAGATAATGGCTACAATGCTAGAAAAGTATAGTACCTTGTTTGAAGTAGAACACACAGAAAATGATAACCAGATGTGTGAAAACCAAATGAAGCTTATCAGAGTAAAAGTAAGTAAAGATTGGTATTCAGTTTTCAGTATTGCTATATTTTGCATGGAAGTCATTTATTTAAATCATTCTTTATCATAAAAATTGTATATGTATATAACTTCAGATTATTATTTCTAAATTTATTTTATTCTTATTGTGAACTCTGTACTCTGGATCAAGTATTTATTAACTGGTATGTATTCTTCTAAGACTGGAGAATAATTTTGAACTGGTATTTCCTTGCTGCTATAAAATCATCTCTAAAGCACTTATGTGAGCTCAGTGCCATGGCCATTGGGTGTGCCACCTTTTTATGGCAATTTGGTGGTGTAGGAGAAATACAGTATGTGCTATGTCTGTGTTTGGAAGTGCTAGCTTACCAAGTAACTGGCAAAATTCCTTTAGACAGTATTACTATGTCTTTTTGTCTCTCATGTCTGGCACACTTTCAAGTCTAACCTTAGATTTTAAGTTCCATATATGTAGTCATTGGTAACTATTATCAGTAACAGAGAGTACTTTAAAAACCTATAAAAGAATTCTTGACAATACTATCTAAATATTTTTATGCACTGGCTGATCATTTATGACATTATTTACACATTAGGTAAATGCATGTAACTCTCTCAAGATTTACGATTGAGAATTAGAGGATAAATATCCAAACTAAATCCTCCTGATGAAGGAAAAGAGGAAAGACATCTCTTTCTCATTTATATTGAAGTAAATCATGATGAAACTGATATGTAAGGTTCCTACTGGAGATTTCCTGAAATTTATCAGATTTACAAACTGTACACTTGTTGATTCATATGGCAATGAGTAAGAGGTACGTGGTGTGGGTGTTGAAGGGGTGTTTTCATTTCTTCTTTCAGTTGAGGCCATGACTTTGAAGAAAAAATAAAAGACAATGAGCACCAAGCAGCACCCTATTAAAAAAGCAAAAGAAGACAAAAATGGGATTTTCTTAACTGAGGGCTTCTACTATTAATACAACAGATATCCTGTAAGGGATAGGGCACATCTGAGAGAAGTACACTAAGCAGAAATCTTGCTAACCTAGTAAAGAGAACTTTAAACTGAAGTTTGAGGGAAGGGAAGAATGATGCTTGGATAAAATGATAAAATGAAATACTTTGGAGCATATCATAAACTGTGATCTAAGGCTGTAGGTAACATGAAAGCTGAGAAAATATCAGTGATTCAAAAGAGAAAAAAAGAAAAAAAAAATCCTCCATATGAGTTTTGCTACAAAAACAATTGAAATCATTGTTTAAATAGAAAAAGTTTACCTTTAACTTGTTCATTTGGTTCTTGTAGTACTTGGCAAGGGGCCTCTTTTTAAAATGTTAAAAAAGTGATTGACTTTCTTCCAGCTATGTCTCTGATAAATATTTTTTAACTTTCAACTAGGCCTGATAAAATAATGAGGAAGTTCTCAAACATGATAAAAATAGATAGACAAGACAAACCTTCTGAGAGATAGATAATCTCTGGGCTATATCAACAGTGAGTTATATCCTGTGCAAGTAAATCACACCTGTTGAGATACATGGAAGAGTGCCCTGCTTGGAAACCCTTGAGCTTCTAGCTAAGCATGCTGGAGAACACAGCATGAGACACAGAGGCTGAAGCTACTGTATGAGCCAAATACAGATACCGAGGTGGATGAATCTGACTGCTACTCTCCTTAAGCAAGTTTCAGATCTGGTCTAGAGGCAGACAGGTGACATAATTAGAAATTACACATTTATACTCTAGAAGCATCATTCTGCTAAAGCAGAATATTAATACTTTTTTTGTTTTGTTTTTACGATCTTGCTGATAATCTTACCTCTGAGAGGGTACATAATGCAACAGGAGAATGTGATGTTATGGATTTGAATTTAACCAACAAGGATGAAACAGAAGTTATTGAAATTATTTTAACATAATGTACCAATGTCATTTTAGGGCCCCTAATAATAAAGAATATGCTGGTCACAGTTAGGTATATAAAGCTGGACATTGTTTAGAAAGCAGTTTTTAAAAATTCTAAGATCATAGAAACAGATATAAACTAAGAGAAAACTAGATTAAAAAGAAATTGGAAGGCTCACAATGAAATCATTAACATGCTGAAAAAAGTAAATATGAAAGGTCAGTCAAAAGACAAGTTATCTGATCACTCATGACTTCAGCTTTTAGAAGGATGTGTACAAGAGCAGAGTAAACAAGCCCTAGCTGGTGGCACAGTGAATAAGGCGCTGGCATACGAACCCAAAGTTTGCTGGTTTGATTCCCAGCCAGGGCAACATAACCAGGTTGCAAGCCAGGTTTCCAGCCAGGTCTGTAGCTGGAGGCAGGTGAAAGGCAACCATACATTGATGTCTCTCTCCCTCTCTGCCTCTCTCCCTTCCCCTCTTTCTAAAAACAATAAATAAATAAATCTTTTAAAAAATACTTTAATCATTGACTTGAATGAACACATATGAAAGTGAAATAAAGCTAGAAGAATATAGGTCAGATATTGGCTGCTATAGCATAACAAAATGTACTTGTGCATGTGTATGAAAATGCATGCATACACCCATACAGCCATTTCCCTCTTCTTGCTAAAAAAGCAAAACAAAATACCATTTTATTTGGACCTGAAGCTATATGTTGAGGTCAGATGGGCCCCTCCCTCTGCCCCAAGGGGTGGATGAATTATACACAAATGGTCTATAATAAGGTGGTATCACAATCACCATTTAGTCAGTGATTGTTGTAAAGGTCAGAAGAGACACATTTCTGGCCAAGAATAAATATGTAAAGTCAAGTGTGCTCAGGGCAGAGGGCATCTGGAAAAGATTTTCATCCCTAATGAGCAAGAGAGAGTGAGGAAAAAGAGAGAATGAATCAAGAAAGATTTGAGAGATAAGAGTTGCCGTTGCCTCTGAGTGGAGTGAGGGGTGGTGGCAGTGGCCATGATTAACCAGGCAAGAGTTCCGAGGAGCTCTCTGGGGTGATGAAAAAGGTCCATTCCCAATAGGGCTGTGGATATGGATGTATGCATTTGTCAAACCTCAATCAGCTGTACACCTAAGATTTCTGTATTTTACTGAACATAAATTATTTCAAATTTACTAAAGAGAGAAAAATAGTGGGTCTTAAAATCAAAATTCTCACCACTCCCATCTGCTTTTGGACATTTTTATGCTTGAAACTACTGCCACCTTCTTTTGTTTTTGATGAATGTATCATTGACACACTGAGGGTAACAACTAAAGGGGGGGAAAGCCTGAGTTCCTCATCATTGCTTATCTGCCAAACCAACCCTCACCACATGGACCTCTGGACTTGTAGTTACATGAAGGATATAAATGTCCTCATAGTATAAACTATCTTTCATGGAGTATTTTGGTTCTTGCACCAAAAGCACCATATCTGATGTAATCATTGATAATTGGAAAGTACTGTACTTAGGTTCATAAAATAATTTGCACCATAGCCAAGAAGAGACCAAAATAATAACAGTTAAATTGAAAATCACCCAACTCATCCACAGATTTTAGTCAACTTTTAGCACAGTATGAAATGTTAATGTGATGTGTTTGCCAAAACATAACCACAGATTTATTCACTTGACTATACCAGTAGTACACAGAACAAAGAATGCATATCTCACTGCATTTGGTGTAGGTACCAACAGTATCTGCAGCATTATGCCTGATTCCGAGTACCACATCCTGACTCTCTGACAATCACCACTAGTTCTCATTTACCTTCATTACATATACATTTGCCTCATTTACTCTTTACTTCACTTTTCATACTGCTGATGACTTCTAAATAATAATTCTAGCCACAATCTACCAGAAGTCATATTTCACACTACCAATAAAAATCTATGTTGGTTATTCAAATTTCTCACACCAAAAACATCATCTGCAAAGCTTTGTCTATGTTCTCCTCTTATATAAAGAGAGTAGTGGGGAAGGGGTGTAGGAGGAGGTTGCCCTAGGCAATGGTACACAGCCCAGGACATAATTGTCTGAAGTATCACTGGCAAATATGTTTTCCTATATAGTTGGTTCTCTTCATTTTACAGATGTTTTCTTTAGCTGAGAAAAAACTCTTCAGTTTGATGTAGTCCCATTTGTTTATTTGTTCCTTTCTTTCCCTTGCCCTAGGAGAAATATCAGTGAAAATATTGCTGTGTGGGATATCTGCAATTTTATTGTCTATGTTTTCCTCTAGGACTTTTATGGTGGCACTTTTTTTTTTTTTTTTATGGTGGCACTTTTATGGGCTGTTTGTTCTGTTCCATTGAGCTATATGTCTATTCTTTTTTTTTTTTTTTTTAAGATTTTATTTCATTATTTTTTAGGAAGAGGGGAAGGGAGAGAGGCAGAGAGGGAGACAGACATCAATGTATGGTTGTGTTTCACCTGCTTCCAGCCACAGACCTGACTGGAGACCTGGTTTGCAACCTGGTTATGTGCCCTGGCTGGGGAATCGAACCTGCAACCTTTGGGTTCGCAGGCCGGCGCCTTATCCACTTATATGTCTATTCTTATGCCAGTATCAGACTATTTTGATTACTGTGGCCTTGTAGTATACTTTGATATTCAATATTGTGATTCCTTGTACTTCATTCTTCTTTCTCAAATTGCTGTGGCTATTAGGGGTTATTTTTGGCTCCATATAAAATTTTAAAGTATTTGTTCTAAATCTGTGAACTATGTCATTGGTATTTTAATAGGGATTGTGTTGAATCTATAAATTGCTTTGGGTAGTATGGACATTTTAATGATGTTAATTCTTTCCATATCCATCAACATGGTATGTACTTCCATTTATTTGTATCTTCCTTAATTTCTTTCTTCAGTGTTCTGCAGATCTTTCACCACCTTGGTTAAGTTTATTCCTAGGTACTTTATTTTTGTTGCTATAGTAAATGTGATATTTTGCCTAGTTTCTGTATCTTATGTTCCATTGTTGGTGTATAAAAATGCCTTTGTGTGTAGGCTTTCTGGATGTTGACTTTGCATGCAGCTATTTTGCCAAATTTGCTTATTGGTAGTTTTTTGGTGGTGTCTATAGGTTTTCTGTGTATGTTATCATGTCATCTGCAAATAATGACAGTTATACTTCCTGCTTTCCATTTGGATGCCTTTGATTCCTTTTTCCTGTCTAATCACTGTACCTAGAACTTCCAAAATTATGTTGAATAGAAGTGGAGAGAGAGAGAGAGAGAGAGAGAGAGAGAGAGAGAGAGAGAACACCCTTGTCTTGTTCCTGATCTTGAGGGGAAGGCTTTCAGTTTTTCCCATTGAATATGATATAGGCTGCAGGTTTCTCATATATGGTCTTTATTATATTGAGGTATGCCTCCTCTATTCCCATTTTGCTGAGCGTTTTTATCATAAATGTTGCTGTACTTTATCAAATGCTGTTTTGGCATCTATTGATATAATCATATGGTGTTTATCTTTCATTTTGCATATGTGATGTATTACGTTTATTGATTTGTGAATATTATACCATCCTTGCATCCCTGGGATGAATCCCACTTAATCATGGTGTATGGTCTTTTTAATGTACTGCTATATCCAGTTTGAAAATATTTCATTGAGGATTTTAGCATCGATGTTCATCAGAGATATTGGCCTGTAGTTTTCTTTGTTTGTTGTGTCTTGACCTGGTTTGGGGATTAGAATGATACTGGCCTCATAGAAAGTTTGGAAGTCTTCTCTCTTCTTGGATTTTTTTGAATAGGTTGAGAATGCTAGAGATTAGCTCTTCCTCAAATGTTTGGTAAAATTTGCCTGTGTAGCCATCCAGTCCAGGGCTCTTGTGTGCTGGGATTTTTTTGCTTACTGCTTCAATTTCACTAGTTGTTATTGGTCTGTTCAGGATTTCTGCTTCTTCTGGATTCAGTTTTGGTAGATTATATGTTTCCAGAAATTTGTCCATTTCACCCAGGTTGTCAAATTTCTTGTCTTATAGTTGTTCGTAGTAATTTCTTATAACCTTTTGTATTTCTGTGATATTTATTGTTATTTCTTCTCTCTCATTTCTGATTTTATTTATTGGGTCATCTTTCTTTTTTCTTAATCAGTCTGGTTAAAGGCTTGTCAATTTTATATATCTTTTCAAAGAACCAGGTTCTGGATTTATTGCTCCTTTGAATTATTCTTTTAGTCTCTATGTCATTTACTTCTGCTCTGACCTTGATTATTTCCTTCCTTCTACATGTTCTGGGCTTTGTTGTTTGTTGTTCCCCCAGTTTTTGCAGCTTTATGGTTAGGTTGTTTATTTGAGATTCTTCTATCCTTTTTAGGTAGACTGGTATTGCTATGAACTTCCCTGTCAGGACTGCCTTCTCTGTGTCCCATAGGTTTTGGGCTGTTGTGTATTTATTTTCTTATGTTTCCAGAAACTTTTTTATTTCTTCCTTAATCTCATTATTAACTCAATCATTATTTAATAGCATGTTATTCAGCCTCCATGAATTTGAATATTTTGGGTTTTTTTTCCTTGAGGTTGGTTTCTGGTTTCAAACCATCATGCTCTGAGAAGATGTTTGATATAATTTCAATTTTTTTTGAATTTGTGGAGGCTTGTTTTATGTCCTGTCATGTGGTCTATCTTTGAGAATGTTCCATGTGCACTTGAAAAGAAAGTGCATTTTGCTTCCTTGGGGTGAAAAGTTCTATGTGTATCAGCTAAGTTCATTTGATCTGGAGTGTTATTCAATGCCTTAACATCCTCGGTGTTTTTTTGTTTGGAGATCTGTCCTTTATTGACAATGGGGTGTTAAAATCCCCTACTCTGAGTGTGTTATTGTCTATATCCTTCTTGTACTCCAAGATTTTTTCTTATATATTTGGTTGCTCCTATATTGGGTGCATATATGTTTACCAGAGTTATAGCTTCTTGATGGATTGTTACCTGAAGTATTATGAAATGTCCTTCTTTGTTTCCTTTAATGGTCTTTGGCATGAAATCTATTTTGTCTGATATGAGTATTACTATCCCAGCTTTTGTTTCTTTGTCTATTTGCTTGAAATATTTTTTGCCATCCCTTTACTTTCAACCTGTGAAGATTTTTTGTTCCATTTTCTTATCCATTCAACAACCCTATGTCTTTTGAGTGGAGCTTTTAATCCATTCACATTTAATGTTATTGTTGATGAGTACTCATTCATTGTGATTTTTTTCCCTTTGTACCTCTGCACCCCTCTCTCCCTCCCACTCCCTTCCTCACCCTCTCTCCCCTCCCTCCCTCCCTCTCTGTTTTTCTTCCTCTTCTTATAACAGTTCCCTTACCATCTCTTGAAATGCTTGTTTGGTGGAGATGTATTCTTTTAGCTTTCTTCTGTCTGGGAAACTCCTTGTTTCACCTTCCATTTTGACGTTCTTCTTTTTAACTTTATTTTTTTAAGGATTTTATTATTTTCAGAGAGAAGGGCAGGGAGGGAGAAGGAAATGGAGATAAGCATCAGTGTATGGTTGCCTTTTACCTGCCTCCAGCTAAGTACCTGGCTGGAGAACTGGCTTGCAACCTGGTTATATGCCCTGACTGGTCACCTTCCATTTTGAATGAGAGCCTTGCTGGGTAGAGGAGTCTTGATTGTAGGCCTTTGCTTTTCATTGATTGGAATATTTTTTGCTATACTCTCTGTCTTACAATGTTTCTGTTGAGAAAGCAGCTGATAGCTTTGTCAGAGCTCCCTCTTATGTTATTAGCTATTTCTCTCTTGCTGCCTTTAAGTTTCTCTTTGTTTTTGAATGCTGCCATTTTAATTATGATGTGTCTTGGTGTAGGCTTGTTTGTGTTCATGTTCATTGGGGCCCTCTGTGCTTCCTGGACTTGGGTAGTTTTTTTCTCTTGCCAAGTTAGGGAAGTTTTCTGTCATTGCTTTTTCAAACTGGTTTTCTACTTCTTGTTCCTCTTCCTCTCTTTCTAGTATCTCCATGATATAGATATTATTAAGTTTCGTGTTGTCCTGCAGTTCTCTTAAACCCTGTTCATTGTTTTTTCAGTCTTTTTTCATTTTACTGCACTGTCTAAGGTTTTTTGGCTTGTTTGTTTTTTATGTCACCTTCCAATTTGCTGATCTCCTCTGCTTCCTTTAGCCTACTTTTGATTTTCTTCTGTGTTCTTTAATTCAGAAATTGTATTCTTCATTTCCTCCTGTCTCTAATTGATAGATATGATTTTTGAATGCTGTTGTAATTTTCAGTAAATTCCTTGTAGTTTCCCTGGAGTTCTTAATAGTTCCCTTGAAGTTGTTTGTAGTTTTCTTTGAGCTCGCTGAGCTCATTGAGCTTCCTTATTACCATTATTTTGAGTTCCATGTCAGATAGTTTGCTTGCCTCTATTTCATTTACCAGCCATTCAGGAGATTCCTCCTTTCTTTTCAGTGATGGATTATTTCTTTTTCTCCCCATTTTAGGTGTCTCCTTTTACTGGTTTCTGTTTCTTAGATTAATCTGCTTTGACTTCCTGCCTTTATGGACTGACCTTCTGAGACAGGAGTCCTCAGATTTAGTGGTGCAATTTCCTAGATATCTTCAACTTGCTGCTCTTGGGATGCCCTTTATGCCATTTATTTGGGATGTCTGGTTGTATTTTAGATTTGGCTGATATGTTGCTCTTTGGTGAGTCCTACTATCTGGCTGCTGAGTGGGAGTCACTCCTTCCACCATGGCTTATATACTGTTATTGATGTGTTTCTAAATCAGAACACCAGTCCTGGCAAATAACAATACTTTCAAACAAATCCTCCACCCTTAATCACACTTTCAACTGCTAATGAGCCAGGCAAAATACCCACACCCTTAAAGATAACCCACACCCTTAAAGATAACCCCCACCCTCAATCACATTCTCAACTGCAAATGAGCCAGTATTAATAAGGATGTAAAGAGATTAAGACTGTAATAAGAGATGAAAAACAACTGAGTTGACTTACTGAATTATAAATGATTTTTGAGAGGTGAGAGGGAAGAGCAATGATAGTAATGAGAAGTGGCAAGGCAGTGAGAGAAAGAAAGCAAAATTTATATCTTCTATTGAAATGGAAGGGGGAATCAGAATGAAGGAAGAAAAGGTTAAGGATACAGTATTAAACCTAAAAAAGAAGTTATATACAGACACATACATATACATATACATACACACATATGAACATACACACACACATGAGGTTTGTTCCAAAAGTACCAAGCTAATGTCAATATAATTAAAAGTTTGTATGGCCAATACTTCCAGGACAGACACTGTATATGTAGGTACTGTGTGAGAAAACAGACACACATACATAAAAAATGGAAGTTGAATTAGAAAGAAAAAAAGGGACCAAATTAGTGAATAAGTTTGACCACAGCACTATCAACTGCGTATGAGCTATCCTAACTATAGGTGGTTTGGGACTGCGAGGTAAAACAAGAGAAAGAATCTTAAGAGATGTGTGGCGGGAAGGAAAGTGATTTTGAGGTGATATAGGGAGGAGGAATACTTAGGAATGAGGAGTTGTGTACAGGTTATGACAGTGAAAAACTTTTCATTGGAAATGAAAGAAGGAAAAGGCTGGAAGAAGACATAAGTGGAGTAAGGGAAGAGGATGCTAAGATTTGAAATACCAGAATAGTGAAGATCTATAAAAAAGTAAAGAAGTTTGCAAAGATGCCACTGCTGCTTCCTATCCACATTCAACAAGCACTGATTAGTCAAGCTGGAAAGAAAACAAGTGTATTTTATGAACAGAAAAAAAAAAAAAAGAGACTGTGTGGTGACTGTCAAAAAAAATGGTTTTGAGAAGCTGGAGAGGGGAGAAATAATTAGGTTGGATATTGGGAATGAGTTGTGTGGGAGAGAAAATAGAATTTAAAACAAAAATAAGAAGAGAAAATTGGGTGGTAATATGGAGTGAGAAAAGAGAGGTGTAAAATAAGAGATTTAAAATGCACATGCATTATAATATAAACACTGGTTACTTAAAATGTAGTTTTTGTGAAGATAAGAAATGAATGTTTAAAAGGATATGCTGGGGTCTCATACTTCACATAGAAGATTGTGGTGCATTCCATTACAATAGTATCTAGGTCCCTTCCATCCCTTTCTTCTCTTTCTGGCTTTCTCCCTGCTGATGCCAAATCACTCCCCAGTCTGGTCCTAGACAGGTTATTTGCAACTAGCAGAGTTCTGTTTCCTCTGTCTGCCTCTTTTTGTTGATTATGTCTTTGTAATATACAGTCAGGTTTAAGTACCCTGGAGGGCAGGGCCAAGCCATATGCAGTCTCTCACAGTCAGGGCTGGACCAGTTGCCATGCCCCAGTTCTCTGCTACCCCATTGTCAGCCATGCTCCTGTTTGTTATATATTGCCACCTGCCACACTCCCACCATCTCTTCCAAACTCACACAGTCCTTTCCGTCTATTGCTGCAATGTTGATCCCCTTCAGGAGTGCAACTCTCTAGTTGTCTGAGTTTGCAATTACTGTCCACACTATCTGCTACTCAAAGATCCTGTCAACCAGCTGGTCCAAAGCTACCCCTTAGACAAAGCCGCCAGCTGTGCTGGGCCAGCTGCCCAGGTAACTTCGACTAGAAGCTGTCAGCCCACAGGCTGCACACGCTGAACCTGGGTCACACCAACTAGAAGCACTCTGCAGTCTTTGGACAAGTCTCTCTGAAATCTAGACACTCCCCACACCGACTCCCGGGAATTTTCACCTGTCCTGCATTCCTTGCGCTCTCCTCTAGCCACTCCGAAACCGGAGCAAGCACTCAATGCTGCCCACTACCCTGCTGCTGCTATCTTCCTCTCTCAGGACATTTTTTGGATGGGAGAAGAAACTTGGGACACAGCCTGTGATTCAGTTGGCTTGGCAGAGCATGGCAGTTATTCTTCTTTGGGTGTTTTAGAGGGGATGGGCTCTGAGGCAGAAGCCTGCAATTCTTCCAAAACTGTGTAACTTTTGTATCTTATGTTTTAGTTTGTGAACTAATCCTATAGAAATAAGATGATTAAAAACTAATAGGGGGAATAATAGGGGAATTCAGGGGTTAAAGATTTTAGCTTTAATTGGCTTAATTGACTAAAGGTGTAACTAAAGAGTTAACGACTTTAGTTTTAATTGATAAGCTGTCCTTTGTCACCAAACCTTTGTGTTCTCATCTTGCCTAGAGGGTGGTGGTAGGAAGCAGGACCCAGCTATTCAACTATTTGGCTGTTTACTGTTCTGTAACTCTCTCTAGCCTAGTTTGTCAGCCCCTGGCCTACCAAGCTGGAATCTTTTTACTTATATCCTAACTCCTGCCCCTTTCTCTTTCCCCCTGGAACTCATATTCTGTCTTTGACATATCTCTGGAAATGGGTGGCTTGTGTCCACACACAAACTGCATTAGATTAGGCCCTTTTCATAGCCACACAATTTCTAATTGTTCTCCCACTTCTAGACTCACCCCCTTCCCATCTCCTTTCTACCAGTGATAGAATTATGTATGTTCCTGAAAACAAACCTGATCATCACATATTCCTGCCTTAAACAAGCAAATCGTTTGCTGTTGTTTTGCCTCTCGCCGCTTTGCTGTCAATAGCAATTAAGTCTCCTTTACTTGAAATTCAAGCCCTAACCAAACTTCCACCTTAAATACTTGAATGAATATTGAATAGTTTTTGTCATCTTTCTATCCTCTTCAGCCTCCTTTGAGGACTTTATATTTCTCAGAATTAAACATTGTTATTTCCTAGGCTCATTCCTAGGTTTTCAGTTGTGAAGTCTCCTTGGCAAATCCAACGTGTATCTCTAAGTGCCTTGCTATCACTTGCACCTTCCTGCACTGTGGATTTTCTCATCATCTTTCCTTGCCTTGAAGGTCTAATGCTCCACTTGTATTCTAGGGCTTTGAAAGGTTGATCTTATCCACACAACTCCTCCAGCTTGACATCCATCAGTCACTAAAATGAGTTAATCCTTCTAAATACTGCTCCAATCTCTCCCACCCTCTCTAGTGCTTCCTCATCACCTCTCATTTTGGATTATTACCACAGTCAACTGGTGACTCAGACTACTGAGTCAGAAACTCGTGGCAGGGCTACAATCTTCATTTCAAAAGGCTTCTTCGGCAATTTTAATGATCAGCCAGATTTGGGAATTGATTGATCCTTAGGAGACAACTACAATAGTCCTTACTGGTTTCACTGACCCTGGTCTACCCCTGGACTCCATTTTTCCTCTTCTGCTTCTGGAGTTATTGCTTACTATGCATGTATGAACATGTCACTTCCCATTTCAAAATTTGTCAGTGGATCTTGACCTTCACCTATCCCTTTGTTATAAAACCTAAATCTTAGCATAACATACAAGGCTTTTCATGATCTGAACCCATGCTGCCTATTCACATTCCTTTCCTACCACTCCTGCCTGTACATTTGATGCACTAGCTGTCAGGGATTGATGTAATTGTAGAAAAACCTATTACTTAAAGCTTCATGTTTCAATCTAGTTAGCACAGTGTCTGGCATTAAAAATGTAAAAAGTGCCTCAGCTCTATTCATTTCACTGAAAATAATGTCTGTGATCATAATTTGTGCATAGTAGGAAAGCAATAATAATGAATGTTTTCAAAGTAATTGAGTGAAATTAGAAACATGCTAGTTCACTGAGTACTTCCTAACCACCATATTTAAGAAAAGGAATTGAATACATTTTCTACAAGTCTCTTAACAATTCTGCAAAGAACACTTAGTACCAGGATAAGAAGGCCTGTCTGTGTCTGTATACTGTGCACTTGGCAATATGGGCAATTTATAATTATTTTGTCTTTGGAAAGGCAGGAATATGCACTCTTAATACACAGAAGAATATGATGTTAGCATTCAGATTTTATCCCGATCTGCTTTTAAAAAATCAACCATTTTTAAAAATACACACAAAATTCCTTTGATGGTTTTATGAAAGAATAAGGTATTTAAATGACTCTGAAAAAAGTTTCAGTAAGTTGCTGAGGAGAGGAAATAAAGTGAAGACCTGAAAACATTCCACACAGAAAACATGCACTAAGGCATGAGATGTTTGTGGTAGAGTAAACTACTCTGGTGTTTACCTATGGAGTTAACTCTTATAGGAATGGGAAAAACAATCAAAGGTTTAAAAGAACAGGATGAATTTAATTTAAACTGTAATTTGGATTTTACTTTATCCCTTTGGTGGAAGCAGGAAGTTGGTGTGACTCTCGTTAAAGCCTTTTCGTTGTAGGCTGTCAGGGGAGTACCTACTAATGTCTATTTCTGCTTAGCTGTATTTCTGCTTAGCTGACTCTGATCAATGCAGCAAAATTGGGTCCTGGCTGGGGACTCAGTGGATAAGCACTGGCCTGCAAACCCAAAGGTTGCTTGTTCAATTCTCAGTCAGGGCACATAACCAGGTCTCCAGCCAGGTCCATTGCTGGAGGCAGGTGAAAGGCAACCATACATTGATGTTTCTCTTCCTTTCTTCCTCTTCCCTACCCTTCTCTCTAAAAAATAATGAATAAACTCTTTTTTAAAAATATTCCAAACTGCATAGCTGTGGAGTCATAATAATAGAAAATGTTTTGGTTTTTACGTCATTGTTTGATAATTTTGTGATTTGGCTACATTGTCTGAGTTGGTTAACTTATATGGTGAAATGACTGACATGTGCCTACTGAAATCTACATGATATTAATTTTGAAAGCCTAGGAACTCAGAGGCAGCACTAAATTAAAATTTACTTGCTCATTTATTCATATAAAACCTTTCTTTGGATAGTGAGTTATATAGGTGCGCGTGATAAAGTGACAATAACTTTGCATCTCCTTATTTCACATGCTTCTTATTAATTTTGAGAAACTATGTTTCTAAGGTTATAATTTAACACCATTGTTTCAGATATAAAGTATTAAATTCTGAGAACAACCATTATGTTGAAGGTATATGATGTTAGAGCAACCATAAGTTCTGGACCACATTCAGGGCCAACTGCTAAGGAAATTGTGGACTTCAATAGCATCCCTTTACGTATAGTTTACCATGTGAAGAAGGTGTATGACATTGATCCTGGTGTCGCCACACCAACAAGGAAAACACATAAGGTATGCAAGGATCACACAAGCCCAGATATTGTACACAGAATCCAGGAGAGCATCAGTGAAGATCCAGGAAAGTCAATGCGCTCCATAGAAAGAGAACTGCAGATGTCAGATGCAGCCGTTCACCAGATTATTGCTGAAGATATCAAGTACAGATGGTATGTTCTTAGAAGAGACCAGTTGATGACACAGCAGACAAAGGGAAGGTGCTTTGAAAAAGCAAGGACACTGCTAACAAAATTGAAACATCCCAAAGAAAAAAAACCCTCTTATTTTCTTCTCTGATGCAAATAATTTTCAGCAGGACTAAATAGTCAACAGAAGACACAACAGGTGGCTCTGTGAGAATCTTAATGAAGTCCCAGTTGTCATAAAAACGAAATCTCCTGCTACAATGATGGTGTTAGGTGTTGTCAGCAATGAAGGAGATATCATGACCCCACACTTGTTTCCACAGCGCTTGAAGGTGACTGCTGATGTTTACCTTGACATTTTGAGAGAAGTAGTTGTATGGTGGATGAAACAAGTTGCAAATGGACGTCATTTTATCTTCCAACAAGATGGTACACTAGCACATAATGCCAAAAAGGTGCAAGAATGTCTCATTGTTAATGTTCTTGAATTCTGGCCAAAGGAAATCTGGCCACCTAGTTCACCAGATGCAAATCCTTTAGACTATTACAAATGAAGCATTTGTGAGAGAGAAGTTAATAAACAACCTCATTCCAATAAAAGGCTGTTAAAGTTAGATTGAAAACACGATGATGTCCATAGATAAAGAAAAGTTAATTAAAGCATGTTCAAGATTTGTTAAGTGGCCCTGGTGATAGCACAGTGGATAAGGCGCCAGCCTGAGAACCAAAGGTTGCTGGTTCGATTCCCAGCCAGGGCACATAACCAGGTTGCAAGCCAGGTCTCCAGCCAGGTCTATAGCTGGAGGCTGGTGAAAGGCAACCATACATTGATATTTCTCTCCCTCTTGGCCTCTCTCCCTTCCTCTCTCTCTGGGAAATAATTAATCAAATCTTTAAAAAAAAATTTGGACATGGAATCGAGTATCATTGCAGCAAATGGAGACTTTTTTGAACAATTTTAAAAATAATAACTGTGTATGTATTTACATATAAGAATAAATTTATTTCAAAATATAACACTTTTGTGGTATGTTGTTTATTTTACTAAAAGTTTGCCCATTTATTGCATGCACCCTGTATATACCTTTTTAGATTAGCTCTGAGTTTGAAAGTTAAAAATATTAAATGATTTTTCAGGAAAACAAGGAAATGGGGAGGAATGGGAGGGTGGTGAAGGGGAAAGCAGGGCAGGAAAATGGGATGAAAGTAATACAACAACAATAAAATTAAATTAAAAAAAGGAAAAACAAGGATAAAATAGCACGATAGAAAGTCATTTGCTTAAATAACCAAAATATACACTTTCTAGTAGTGGAAACTGATTAGATTTACAAATAAGTATAAAGCCTTAAGCAACAAAAGTAGTATTAAAACTTTTTGCTTAGCTTGAAATACTTTTATGGCTTCAGTTTTTAAATCATACCCACATATTTGCAATTCATATTACTGTTAATTTCTCCTCCCAAGATATTTTGTTTTGTAGACTGTTTACAGATACACACTAGAAAGTCACGTCTGCTCAAGAATCATTGGAATAGATTAGTTATATCTGCCAGGTGCTAAATTCCTTCCTTGCTATTATGAGGAATATTCCACAAAAGACAGAATAAATTGCTTTGGCTATGGAAATATCATTATGCTATATAATCTTTAAAATGCTTACAGTAAGATGGCAATATTTTGGAACTGACACCCTGACACCTCAGAACTTACTTTAAATCATTAGTGCACATATTTGGCAAACATAAGCACTGAGTAAATATTTGAACATATGTGGATTTTCAAAGATCTCTTGCAGTTGCTTTAGAATTGAATGTCTGCTATTTCCTTTAGTTGACTCCCAAGGAATACAAGTAAATTCATATGGAACCAAAAAAGACCTGGATGGCCTCGGCAATCTTCAGAAAGAAGAACAAAGTAGGAGGGATCACAATATCTGATATAAAATTATACTACAAGGCTACTATAATCAAAACAGTCTGGTACTAGCATTAGAACAGACATATGGATGAAACAATAGAGAGCCTAGAGATAAACCCAAGTCTTTGTGGTCAATTAATATTTGATAAAAGGGAAATTAGCATACAATGAAGTAAAGACAGTCTCTTCAATAAATGGGGTTGGGAGAACTGAACTGGTACACACAAAAAAATAAAACTAGACTACCATTTTATACCATATACCTAAGGATAAACTCAAAATGGGTAAAAGCCTTAACTATAAATTGTGATTATCATAAAAGTCCTTGCAAAAAACATAGGAAGTAAATTTTCAGATACCTCATGTAACATCGTTTTTGCTGATAAATCTCCTA
The DNA here is from genome assembly GCA_004026585.1 of Noctilio leporinus. Lineage (NCBI taxonomy): Eukaryota > Metazoa > Chordata > Mammalia > Chiroptera > Noctilionidae > Noctilio > Noctilio leporinus. The sequence continues at coordinate 215,581 of PVIW01001886.1, read as the reverse complement.
GGGCAAGAGAAATAAAGGGAAAAAATAAACAGATGGGACTACATCAAAGTAAAAAGCTTTGCATAGCTAAAGAAACCATCACCAAAATGAAAAGGAAACCCATTGTACTAGAGAACATATTTGCCAATGATACATCAGACAAGGGTTTAATCTCCAAAATATATAAAGAATTTATATGACTCAACACTAGGAAGACAAACAATCCAATTTAAAAATGGGCAAAGGACCTGAACAGACATTTCTTCAAGGACCTACAGATGGCTAATAGACATATGAAAAAAAAAAAAAAATACTTAACATCACTAGCCATCAGAGAGATGCAAATTAAAACCACAATGAAATATCACTTCACACCTGCCAAAATGACTATCCTTAATAAATCAACAAACAATCAATGCTGGCAAGAATTTAAGGAAAAGGGAGCACTAGTGCACTGTTGATGGGAATGCAGACTACTGTGTACAGCCACTTTGGAAAGCAGTATGGAATTTCATCGACAACCTAAAAATGGAACTGCCTTTTGACCCAGTGATTCCACTGCTGGGAAAATACCCAAAGAATTCAGGAACACCAATTCAAAAAATGTATGCACCCCATATTCATAGCAGCACTATTTATAATAGCCACAATTTGGAAACAGCCTAAGTGCCCATCATCAGATGAATGGATTTTTAAAATTGTGGTACATCTATACAATAGAATACTATGCAGTGGAAAAAAGGAAGGAATCTTACCTTTTTGCAACAGCATGAGTGGAACTGGAGAGTGTTATGCTAAGTGAAATGAGGCAGTTGGTGAAAGACAAATAACCATATGATCTCACTTATAAGAGAAATTTAATAAGCAAAATAGAACCAGAAGCATAGTATCATGAAACAGACTGGTAGCTGTAAAAGGGGAAGGAGGAGGGATTAACCAAAGAGCATATACAAAGGACCTATGGACATGGGCAATGTGAGGAGACTGATTATGGAAGTGGGTGGGAGGATGAGTGGAAGGGGCAAAAGGGAAAAAGTGGGACAACTCAAATAGCATAAAAATGAAATAAATAAGTACAGTTACATAAATAGATATATAGAATTTTTTAAAAGTTAAACTTCTGTGGATCAGATGTTCCTACAAAGGAGTATCCCCCCAGGGGCAGCTCTTAACCAATAACTGAGGAATATGGTGTATAAATTAATAGATCTTTAGTTTCTTGGTTGAAATAATTCTGGTACATGTGTAGTATAGTGTTTTCCAGAACTTTACCCCAGGTGAAAGCTTCAGAACCACTGTAATAATTTTAGTACTTAATAATGACACCTCTTACTGTCAACCTTCTCCTATTATTATCTATCACCCAGATGATCACCCAAATAAACTGCTTGCCTGCAAGCCTTAGGCTCTACTTCTAGTTGGGTGGTTGAAGGTCCAAGTAAGACATCTCAAGTTTGTGAAGCCCTCTCCTCCTCTAGATACAATTAAACTCCATCTTTGTTGTCTTGGGATGTTTTCTTTCTCCTTCTATTAGAACATGCTTTACCTTTTCTCATAGGTGAGTTGCCTTTTATGCCCTCTTGCATTAAATTATAAGTTCTTCAAACATAAGAACAGTATTTCATATTTACTTAAATAAGGCTTTAAAAAAAAAGTGGAGCAACATACATTTCTACACCTTCCAAACTATTTATTCTAGATCTGTATATGCCTGAGCCTGGTGCTAATCATAATTTTTTGATTTACATCTAAATAAACCTCTCCTGCCCTGCCCTGTCTGAGTGTAGATACAATAGTTGGCACATGAAGAGGTATTTCTCGCCCAGCAGTGCCTGGGCCTGGCAGCTGATTACAAACTTTCTGACTTACAGCTGGGTCAGACAGTCAGCCCCACACAGTGGCATGTGATCCTGGTGGCTGATTGTGGATTCATTGGTTCGAAACTGAATTGGTTTGTCCCTCACAGTGGCCCTGGGCCTGGTGGCTGATCACAAACTTGTTGGCTTACAATTGAATCTTTCAGTCAAGCCCAGTGACCCCATAGCCTGGCAGCTGATCACAGATTCATTGAATTACAGTTCAACCTTTCAGTCTAGCCCAGCAGCCCCTGAGTTTGGTGGCTGATCACAGAGTCACTGGATTACAGTTGGATCTTGTTGCCTAGTCCAGTGTCCTGATTACAGATACATTGATTTACATATGAATCTGTCCCACCAAGCAGCACCTCAGCTGGTGGCTGATCCATTGGATTACAATTGAACCTCTCTGTCTAGCCCAGCAGGGCCTGAGCTTGGCAGCTGATCACAGATTCATTGATTTACAACTGAAGCAGTCTATCCCCAAAAACTGCATCTGAGCCTTGTGGTGGATCACAGATTGATAGGATTACAACTAAATGAATCCTTCCAGCCAAGCAGTTCCTTAGCCTGGCAGCTGATCACAGTCTGATTGGATTACAGGGAAAACCTAAAAATGGAGAGAAAAAGAAATAGTTCATCACCAAAAGGAAAGGAGGAATCCTCAGAAAGATCACTAAATGAAACAGAGGCAAGCAAACTATCAGATATGGAATTCAAAATATTGATGATAGAGAAGCTCAATGAGCTCAGTGAGCTCAAATAAAACTATAAACAGCCCTGGCTGGTAGCACAGTGGTTAAGGCGCCGGCCTGCGAACCCAAAGGTCGCAGGTTCGATTCCCCAGCCAGGGCACATAACCAGGTTGCAAACCAGGTCTCCAATCAGGTCTGTGGCTGGAGCAGGTGAAACGCAACCGTACATTGATGTCTGTCTCCCTCTCTGCCTCTCTCCCATCCCCTCTTTCTAAAAATAATTAAATAAAATCTTTAAAAAAAAAACTATAAACAACTCCAGAGAAGCTACAAGGAACTTACTGAGAACTACACCAGCATTACAAAGGACATAGATACTATCAGTAAGAGCCAAGAGGAAATGAAGAATATAATTTCTGAATTGAAGAATACAGTAGAAAGAATCAACATTAGGCTAAAGGAAGCAGAGGATTGGATCAGCAAGCTGGAGGACAGTGTAGGAAAATATTCCAAGGCAGTGCAACAGAATGAAAAAGGGCTGAACAAGAATGAAGAGATTTTAAGAGAACTGCAGGACCACATGAAATGCAATAATATCCAAATCATAGGGATACCAGAAGGAGAAGAAAAACAAGGAATGGAAAACCTGTTCAAAAAAAGTAATGAGAGAAAACTTCCCTAACATGATGAGTGAAAATGTTACTCAAGCACAGGAAGCACAGAGGGTCTCAATGAGGATTAATCCAAACAGACCCACTCCAAGACACATTATAATTAAAATGGCAAATTTCAAAGACAAAGAGAGAATCCTAAAAGCATCCAGAAAAAAACAGCAAATAACATATAAGGGGGCTCCAATAATGTTATCAAATGATTATTCAACAGAAACAACACAAGCCATGAATAGCCACAGCAATCTTGAACAAGGTAGGAGGAATCACAATAGTGGACATCAAACTATACTACAAGGCTACTGTCATCAAAACAATCTGATACTGGCATAAGAATAGACATATAGATCAATGGAACAGAATAGAGAGCCCAGAAATTAGCCCAGGACTCTATGGTCAACTAATATTTGACAAAGGGGGAAGGAACATCAAATGGAGTAAAAACAGTCTCTTCAACAAATGGTGTTGGGAGAACTGGACAGCAACATGCAAAAAGATAAAACCAGACTACCAACTTACACCATACACCAGAATAAACTCAAGATGGATAAAGGACTTAAACATAAACAGTGCCACCATAAAAGTCCTGGAGAAAAATATAGGCAATAAAATTTTAGATATCCTACGCAGAAATATGTTTACTGATACTTTACCAAGGGCAAAGGAAATGAACAAATAAACAAATGGGACTATATCAAATGAAAAGTTTCTGTTTGGCTAAAGCAAACACCAGCAAAATTCAAAGGGACCCAAATGTATGGGAAAATATATTTGCCAATGATAACTCAGATAAGGGTATATATGTATACTTATTATATATATACAACTAATGTGACTCAACACCAGGGAGACAGACAGCCCAATTAAAAAATGGGCCAAAGACCTGAACAGACAACTCACTGAGGAAGACATACAAAGGGCCCAGAGGCATATGAAAGAATACTCAACATCACTAGCCATCAGAGAGATGCAAATTAAAACCACAATATGATACCACCTCATACATGTCAGAATGGCAATCATCAACAAATCAACAAACAACAAGTGTTGGCCAGGAAGTGGGGAAAAGGGAACCTTGGTGCACTGTTGGTGGGAATGTAGGCTGGTGCAGCCACTATAGAAAACAGTACGGAGTTTCCTTAAAAAACTAAGAATGAAACTGCCTTTGATCCAGCAATTCCACTACTAGGACTATACCTGAAGAACCCTGAAACACCAATTTAGAAGAACCTATGTACCCCTATGTTCATAGCAGCACTATTTACAAGTGCTGGAAACAGCCTAAGTGCCCATCAGTGGATGATTGGATTAAAAAACTTTGGTACATTTACATAATGGAATATTACACAGCAGAAAGAAAAAAGGAACTCCTACCCTTTGCAACAACATGGATGGAACTGGAGAGTATTATGCTTCGTGAAATAAACCAGTCAGTGAAAGACAAATACCATATGATCTCACCCAATACAGGACAATAATGAACAAAACAAACAAACAAGCAAAAGAGAACCAGATACATGAACACAATAAATAGACCTTCAGTGGGCAGAGCAGAAGGGGGAGGGGAGAGGAGGAGCAATGAAGGGGAGCAGTTCAGTCAAGGAACTAGCATGGAAGAACCGTGGACATGGACAACAAGTGGAATTGAGTTTGGTGGGTAATGGGTGGGTAGGGAAAGAGACAGGGGGAAAAGGGGATGGATATAATACAACACAATAAAATTAAATTTAAAAAATGTCCAGTGAATTACACCATGTGTATCTAAATAAATGTAAGTCAAATTTATTTCAGGGAAGTTATAGTAACTATTCTGGGTACTAATAATGGCTCACATTTCTAGAGTATATGGTGAAAGTTTGCTTAACAGAGCTCTAACCATCTAATATGCCAGATGAATTAATTTTCTGCATATACATTTAAAGCATACTGACTGCTGTCCATGGCAACTCTGAATGCTTGTGTTGAATAGGTTTGTCTCTTATGTACTTTCTCATTATCAGTTTTTAATATGCTAACCAAGAGTCAATTGTGTTTATGTCCAAAACTAGTAATATAATTTTAATGATACCTATATAACTTAATTAAAGAAATGCAATGTGAATACAACATTATAGGAAAATGGTGTCAAACTAATAAAAGCTTCTGTTATAGACTCCAAATTCTTAATGGCTTAACCCAACTGAAATTTATTTCTCACTTACTTAATGGTCCAATGGGTTAAGCAGTCCTATTCCATTTGTCCCACCCATCCTCAAGATTGCCTCAGCAGGAAAATAAGTTGGGTTGGGGGGTGAGAATAAATGTGGAATATTTTTATGCTTGCATCTGCAAATGACTTACAACACTTCCGCTCACATTCCAATGAATAAATTCAATCATATGGTTCCCAACCTAACTGCAAGGGAAGCAGGAAATGGTAGTCTTCCTGGTGCCTAGAGGGAGGACATAGGAGACTTTGGGATATAGTATAATGTACAGAAAGAATTATCTGTGTTAAAAACCTATGTTGAATATGTAGGGAAAACTCAATAAAGGGTAAAGTCTTCATGTTTTTACTCCACTTAAATGATATATTATTATTGTGATTTATACAAGAAAGAAAGTGGGGAATTCCAAACTTACTGCCATTCCCAAACAAAGACCACATCAAAAGACTTGGAAATAAATGAACATTTGAGGATTTTACGGTAAAAAACACTTTTGCGTGGGAATCATAGATAATGTATCATTTTTAATGATTTCCTATTTTAGTTTACTTTTAGGTCACCTAATCTGCAACATTTCATGATGTAATTAAATAAGAAGGATTCTCCTAGAAAAGCATTAATTTGTACAATTAAGAGCAGGCCTCTGGAGACAGACTGCATGGTTTCAAATTCTAGCTCTGCTACTTATTGGGTATGTGACCTTGAATAAGCTACTGTCCTTTCTCTACCTGAGTTTTTATATAGGAGAAATTTATATAGTAAAAGTATATATGAATAGGGTTATTGGGAGGCTCAAAAATGAATAAATGTATAATAAGCACTTAGAAAGTATCACACATGCAGCAAGTGCTACGTAAGTGATACTCAGTGTTATTTGGATTATCAACATCATCATTATGTTAAGATTTAATTCCAGTTTTCTACTGTGGGATTACACCCTAAGTGACACTATAATAAATATTTGTGTAACTTGAAGTGCTTTGGTTGAAAACAGAAAACAACCATAGCTAATATTAGAATAAAAACCAGAAAGAGCCCTGGCTGGTAGCACAGTTGATAAGGAGCCAGCCTGAGAACCCAAAGGTTGCTGGTTCGATTCCCAGCCAGGGCACATAACCAGGTTGCAAGCCAGGTCTCCAGCCAGGTCTGTGGCTGGAGGCAGGTGAAAGGCAACCATACATTGATGTTTCTCTCCCTCTCTGCCTCTCTCCCCTTTTTCTCTCTCTGGAAATAATAAATAAAATCTTTAAGAAAAAGAAAATAAAAGAAAAGAAAATTTTGGAAGGAGATGGGGTAATTAACAGACTGTAAAACAAAATTGGGCACATCAGAAAGATGGCAAGCACTAAAGTCCCCAACTCGTATCCCCCCATAAAAGATAACTTGACAACTAATGGATGAAAATAGTTCTGGGAAAGCTCTAGTGTACATTAAAAAGCTCCAGTAACTCAGTGGAGCCCAAAAGCCAAGGAAGGCCACGTAGGTAAGTGTAGGAAGCATTTTGCCTGCATCACAGGCCAGCACAGCTTGGCACCAGAAGGGATCCCTTTGGCTGTGACTGTCCCCTGGAAAGATAAAGGAGAGCAGAAGGACTTGTGTACCCCTCACTGCCACTGTAGACACCCACAATCTGTGACTGAACACAACAAGTCTGGCTGCCTGCTACAATGAAAGCAAAAGTCAAGACAGGTGTTAGTGAAAAGGAAAGTGGTTTATTCAAGATGCCAACAATCTGAGAAGATGGGGGACTCTTGCCTCAAAGCCCATTTTGACACCTCAGCGCAAGCAGAGGTTTTTGTAAGGAATGAGAGGGAAAGCAGAACAAAGAGATCAAGAAGAGGATGTTGAAAATTCTCTAAATGCAGTCCATTTCAATAAGGTTCTCAAAACCAGTCAAACAATTGTCTGGGTGTATCATCCTGGTTTTCATCATCTGAAGAGCTGGGATGACTGAAGGTTGGAGTGTGTACCTTTTGAAGTTCGTTTCTAGGATTCTTATACAAACATGCTATTTAAGTACAAGGCACATATTAGTCAGAGTCAGTATTAACAGAAACAATGGCAAAGGAATGGTCAGGCGGGTTACAATTTCCCACTATTACAAACTTCACCACTGAAGACCCCCGTAAGTCTTTGCTAATCCTTACAGCAAATGAGTACAAACACCAGTGCAAGGCAATACGTGGCATCACCAAAGAAACATGATAAATTTTTAGTAATTGACTCTCAAAGAAATCGAGATCTATGAATTGCCTGGCAATTCAAAGTAATTGTTTTAAAGAAGGCCAGCAAGCGACAAGAGAACACAGACAATTCAACAAAATCAGGAAAACAATACGTGGACAAAATGAGAAATTCAGCACAGACATAGAAATCCTAAAAAAGAACCACACAGGTTCTGAAGCAGAAGAATACAATAAATGAAATGGAAGAATGGGATAGAGAGCATTTTTGGTATCACATGTGGTTAGAGAATAAGGCAAGAGCTGGGTGTTTTAGGGCTTGTAAGCTATGCTAAAGAATGTGGATTTTATTCCATGAACTGGTAGGAGAATAACATCATCTATTTGACATAAAGCTTGTAAAAAGCAGGGTGATCGAAATAATTTAGTTGAATGATGTGGTGGCCAAGTACATAGAAGTGAGTGGCTCCCAGTTTGTTTTGCAGACTGCTGACTGGGCTTGCTGGTGGGTTTGATGGTGGGAAGTATGGGAAAGGGAGGAATCAGGTAGAGCCCCTGACACCAGGTACCACCTTCTAATCTGGGTAAGAAATCAAGGACTGACAGATGGGCTTTTTTGGTTTGTTTGTTTTCTGGTAAATCAAAAGCTCAGGTTTGGAGATACTAAATTTAGGTGTTTATTAGACAACCAGGTAGAACTGGTAAGTAGGCAGTGAGATAGAAGTAACTCAGAAGAAATGTGAGATGGTAATACAAATTTGGGAGTCATTAGCATATTGATTGTGTTTCAAAGCCATACGAGTGAAATGAGATCACTGTATCATTTGGGAAAGACTTTTCTGCATCAGCCTTTGAATAACTTCAACTTCATTTCAATCATTTATTCAACACAGTTTATTGAGCTCCTACTGTACACTCTGCTGTTGTAGTTATAGCAGTGAATAAAGGAGACCAGTTGTTTGCCTTCATAGTACTTCCATTTAGTGGAAGTTACAGGAAATTCACCAGTGCTCAATAGATATGTAACTTTATTGTATTGAGGATAAGTGGCAACCAAGGAGACTATGTGGAATTGATCAGTGAAGCAGGCAGTTTTTCCCCTACCAATGGTGGTGTGGAGACACCATAGAAGAAAGAGTAATTCAAGAAAAAGGAGTCACCTGGGTCAGATATTGGTGAGAACCCAAGTTAGATGGTGATGAAGCTATGACTGCTTTCAGCACCTTCTGTGGAGTAGTGACAAAAACAGATTTGCAGACAATGAAGATGAAGGAATGGAGATAATGAGTGAAGACAGCTATTTGGAGTTTGTTATACAGGACGGCAAAGAAGCGGAACCAGAGCTGGTGGGAAAAGTGAAATTAAAGAAGTGTTGTTTAGGTGAAGCTGGAGAATCCAGTAACTGCTTTAAAAGTAGAATTGACTATGCTTATTAAGAGATTGCAAAAGGAAGGTGAGAGAAAGGAAGGAGGTGCTAAGGAAGCTGAGTCCAGAGGGTCGGTTAGATGGTTTCTGAAGATCAACTTGTCAATAATAAATGAACTCCCAAGTTTCTGGTTTGAAAAAAAAAATTAAAAAGATATAATTACAGACCATGTTTATGGTTGATGGGAATGATCCAGTGGAGAGGGCATGGGAGGGGATCATTGAAGGGGGAAAGTTCTTGAGCAGGTAGGAGGGGGTAAGATCAGGATGAAGATGAATGGACTGTGTGATAGGATCAGAGTCTTGTCTTTCACTGCAACTGGAGGGGAGGCAGAGGGTGAAACAGTTGCAACTAGGTTTGTAAATTTGATGGTGGGACAATGAGTAGCCTCTGCTTGAATCCTTCTGTTTTTCCAATGGCATAGGAAATGAGAGTGGAAGGAAAGGGGGATTGAGAAGAGAGAAGACATGTGATACCATCTTGGAGAGTGGAAAGTCAAGTTACTAAAGAAGTATGGCAGGATTACTGTGCATTATAGAGGGTTCACTCAAGATTTATAATAAATATAACATGAAACATTTACCCAATTCTATAATTTTTTTCCAGCCAGTTTCAGTTGCTTCATTCCCAGTACAGAGAAGGCACATGTAGCTGGATTCAAGGTTATGTTTTTTTGAGATGACTGCAGTGACTGAAGACTGGAGAAGGAAGTTAAGGATATTAGCAAAGGAATAAAGGATCATGAAATATAAGCTGATTAAGGAGGGAAATAAAAACAGGGGAAATGTAGAGGGGATTGTGAAAGGTTAGAAAGGGATATTATTCATTTATTTGGCTTACTGATTCACTATAAAAATTGAACTCTTACTATGTACCAAACATGGTTTTAGGCCCTGTGGCTATATTGGTGAACAAGACTGATCAAGTCCTCTTAGAGTAGGGGGAGATGAACAATAAAGAATTAAAACCAATTAGTATTACAGTCAGATGTTGCAGAAGGCTATAATATATATATATATATTATTACTATATAACATATTATATATATATAGTAGGGAGGTAGAGCATCAAATGGATGGGGAGAACTAAGGTGATTAGACAAGGTGTTTCAGGAGGGGAGGGGATCCTGTCTAGAAAAACTCAACCAAGACCCGAAGTAAGGGAACAAAACTATGGGAGCAATGTGCTTGGCTGAGGGAACAGTGAGTGCTTTTCTATTTTTTAATGTTGTAGAAGTTGATTAGTAAGGCCAGCAATGCCATAATGAACAAGGTACTTTTTCCTTCCCTATTGTATTTTAAATTGCATTTTCTTAATACCGAAGTAATACAGGTGGTTTAAGCATTTAGTTGTTGCACAAAAGACATTAGACTGAGCACCCAGTGCAGTCAAAAGTCTCATTTTAAGTAGACTGAATGTTTAAATATGAATATGCCCTATAATATATTCATCTCTAATTGGTTTATCATTCCATTCCGCAATGGCCAGCATTGGAATGCCACATATAGTAAGGTTCAGTTAATATTTGTCAATTTTCATGTCCATAAATAGTTTAATACTTACGAACACAAAACAGTCCCCCTTCGAACCTTTTCAAAGACGTTCTTCTAAGGGAAGAGTTCAAACACAAACTCCAAATCTCTTTCCTTTGCCCTGGGAGTATAGGGATTTGCTTTAAATGGCTTTTTGAAAAATTTAGATGTAATCCACATACCATAGAACTCAACTAGTTAAAGCATACGGTTTATTGCCCCAAAGTTGTGCAAACATTATCCATTACCTAATTCCAGAACATTTTTATCACACCTAAAAGAAACCCCACGCAGACAGGAGCCACCTGTCACTCCCCAGTGGAGTCACTCCCCGTTCTCCCTCCTCCCAGGCCCTGGCAATTACTCATCTACTTCCTGTTTTCTATTTGCCTGTTCTGGAGCTTTCATATAAGTGGAATCATAATGTGTCCTGGGTTTGATTTCTTTTGCTTAGCATAATGTTTTCAAGGTTGATCTACGTGGTTAGCAGGTATTCGTACTTCATTCTTTTTATAGCTGGATATTATTTCATTATGTGGATATACCATATTTGTTTATCCATTCATCAGTTGATAGACATTTGGGTTGTTACCACTTATTGGTTATTATGAATAATACTGCTATGAGCATTCATGTAAAAGTTTTTGTGTGGATGTATTTTTTTTATTCTCTTAGGTAATATACAACTATACAACTATAAGTGTATATAGTGTATATATACAACTATACAACTATAAGTGTATATACAAATATACAACTATAAGTGGTTTTTTAAAGGCACAACCTTTAAAACATTTTACCTTAAAAATATTTCTCACTTAACTCCATAATAGATCTGTTTTTTTATTGATTTATTATTGTTGTATTCAAATTGTTTCATTTTTTTCCCCCATTGCTCTTTCCTCTTTCCCCCTTCACTCTCCCACAGTCAATCCCCACCTCTTTGTCCATGTATGTGGATCTTTCACATTAGCTCCTCATCTAAACCCTACCCTTGTCTCCCCCTTTCTTCCTGCCTCTTACTCCTTCCCCTCTAGTCACAGTCATTTTGCTCCTCCCCCCCCCCCCCAATGTCTCTGGTTTCTTTCTGCTTGTCTGTTTGTTCGTTAGTCTCCTTTGAGATCATGTGGTATTTTTTTTTGCCACCTGGCTTATTTCACTAAGCATAACACTCCCCAGTTCCAACCACGCAATTGCAAAAGGTAGGAGTTCCTTCTTTCTTTCTGCTGTGTAGTATTCCATTGTGTAAATATACTACAGTTTTCTGATCCATTCATCCATTGATGGGCACCTAAGCTGTTTCCAGCACTTGGCTATTGTGATTAGCACTGCTATGAACATAGGGGTGCATAGGTTCTTCTGAATTAGTGTTTCAGGGTTCTCTGGGTGTAGACCTAGCAGTGGAATCACTGGGTCAAAAGGCAGTTCCATTTTTAGTTTTTTGAGGAAATTCCGCTTTGTTTTCCATAGTGGCTGCACCCGTCTGCATTCCCACCAACAGTGCACTAGGGTTCCCTTTTCTCCATATTCTCGCCAGCACTTGTTTATTGATTTGTTAATGATTGCCATTCTGACAGGTGTAAGATGGTATCTTATTGTGGTTTTAATTTGCATCCCTCTGATGGCTAGTGATGTTGAGCATTCTTTCATATGCCTATGGGCCCTTTGCATGATCTCAGAGAAGTATTTGTTTTAGTCCTTTGACCATATTTTAATTAGTCTGTCTGTCTCCCTGGTGTTGAGTCATATAGTTCTTTGTTTATTTTGGAGATCAAACCCTTGTGTGAAGTATCATTAGCAAATATGTTTTCCCATATTGATATTTCCCTTTTTAGTTTGCTGATGTTTTCTTGAGCAGAGCAGAAATTTGTTAGTTGATGTAGTCCCACTTGTTTATCTGTTCCTTTATCTCCCTTGCCCATGGAGAAGTATAGGTGACAATACTGCTGCATGAGATATCTGCAATTTTGCTTCATATGTTTTCCTCTAGGACTTTTATGGTGGCACAGATTATATTTAAATATTTTTTCCAGCTTGAGTTTATTCTGGTGTATGGTGTAGGTTGGTGGTCTATTTTCATTTTTTTGCATGTCCCTGTCCAATTCTCCCAATACCACTTGTTGAAGAGGCTAGTGTCACTCCATTTTATGGTTTGCCTTCATTTGTGGAAAATTAGTTGGTCATAGACACCTGGGCTTATTTCTGGGCTTTTTATTCTTTTCCTTTGATCTATATGTCTATTTTTATGCCAGTACCAGACTGTTTTGATTATAATAGGTTTGTAATATAGTCTGATATCTGAGTATGAGCCCTCCTACTTTGTTCTTCATAATACATCTGTTTTAAAAGACCACATTAAGTTACTTCTCAAGCTACCAGTTGAATTATTTCTCTCTAGAAATCTGAGTAACAGTGCCCGTGAAAGAAATGTTCTCTCTGTCCCATGGCTTGGATTCCCATTGCATGGGCGCATGCCAGTATTTCAGCATTCTGGTGGGGCATTGAGGGTGCATCTCTCAACAGATGGTGAGTTGCTTTTTTGTCAGTAAACATTGCTTCTTCCCAGAAGACTCATAACATCTTGAAACTCAAAGACTAGACAGGATTCTTGAAGCTTGTCTGATCAATCCTATCTCTTTATTTTATAGGTCCTAGAACTGAGGAGAGAGACCTAAGAAGTTAAAATGCTTGCCTGGTTAGAGAATTCAGATGAGAAGCTAGATCTCTTCTGACTTTTAGTTTAGACCTCTGATGACTAAACTTTATTTTGTGTCTGTTGCCTGAATTTAAAGTCATTAAAAAACAAAACAAAACATGTAGGTGGCATTTTCAGATAAAAGTTTACAGGAAATGCCTTTCAAAATGTTAAGGGAACATTTGACTATCAGCCTTATACTTACTAACTCACAGGGAAAAAGGGAGGAATAGTATTAAAGAAATACCTTCACTTTTAGCTTGTGCATAAGAAAAAAAGAATTACAGGTTTGTTTAAACATTGAGACAATGATAAACAAAGTTCAGCTATTCCTATTAATTTCCCTTAAGAGTCATCTTTTATCCTTCTTATTACAGTCTAACATTTATATACCAGTAGTTTAAAAAGGGGGTAGAGGATTAAGTGTAATTATTCAAGTGTCGTCAAATTACGCAATGGATTATGCACTTAATCACTTTGATCTTCTAAATGTCATGCTGGATATAGTTTATTTCTCTCATGGTGAGTCAGGAGTGGGAATGGGTTCATTCACTATTTCCAGTAAGTCTTTCCACCAACAGGTGGTGTGACGGGTGGGAAAGAGGACTGGAATGTGCACTTATTTAGAGAGCTCCGAAATGTACCCTGGGGCTCTTCCATAGGGCTGACCCCGAGGCCACAGTCAGCTGCGAGTGTTGGCAGCACAGCAGCTGCTGTCCAGCTTAGGAGAGGCTCTTGAGTCCCCTGAGTCTGGGAATATTGTTTCCTGGCGCAAATCGGAGACCAGGCGTGGTGCACAGCCCTGCGGTCCAAGCCTGGGTGTCAGCTCTACCACTGTCTGTGTGATCGTGGCCACATCACCTCAGGATCCAAATCCCTCATCTGTAAAATTGGAAAGGGGGAGGGGAGTCAACTGAAGTTTGACCTTTAGAAATTGGTTTGGCTTTAAAATGCTATAGTTCTACAACCTATTGACTTAACATATCAAGTGTATTAGATGAGAAGTCGTATACAAAAATAAGAGCTCAGGCCTTCAAGTTACACAGAGCCATCCTTGAGTCCTTTATTCTGTTAGGCAAGTTACTTAATTTCTATAAGCTTTCATTGTGTTATAACTCAAAGGTCAATGGTACTAATACTACCTAATTCTTAGGGTTATGGGGGAGGGAGTGCATTATGAATTCAGAGTCTTTAAAACAATGCCTGATACATCCTGTGATTCAGTAAATATTTGTTAGTAGTAAGTACTATTTTTATTTTTTGTTAGGAACATTTTATCATAATAATATACAGTTTCCTTTAAAATAAATGATTATAATTCCATCAAGTTTTAATATTATAAAATAGGGAGACTACAATTTTAAAGAAATATAATCGAACTCTAAAGTAAAGTAGAGTGAAAACTATACTTTAGATGTTTGAGTTGTACATATGATGGGGGAAGGCATGGGACACAGAGGTGAAGGCTATGAAGCAGGTGAAAGAAATCTGACTTACTTTCTCCTTTGCTTTATAGTTGTGTGTAACCTTCCTCTTATGTATTTTTGTTCTTTCAGCGTGGAGATAGAATCATCCATAGGAAACTTACCCAAATTAATAGCTATTCAAGTGGGGTCCTATGTTATTTTTTAAGACAACAACATTATTGTTTTGTTATCATGTAGAAATAGATAGTAAATCTATCCAACTCCATGTGAACCTCCTCTTATAACTTTTGCCATTATTTTTGTAAGTACTATTTTGCTGCGAACCAAGGGCTTAGGAGAGTCATAATTTTGGGAATGGATATTCATATATTTTTCCTCAATTAGGATATTGGTATGAAACCATCACTATTCAATTGTAGTTTGCTGAACTGCCTGAAGGAATTGGCTTAAGAAAAAATATTTACAGAAACAGAATCAATTCATGAAATACTATGGGAAAAGTTGGCAACTCTAAGTTTGGTGATTGATATCTTGGAGAACCATGTACTTCTCCAAAGAAAAGGTGAGCTGTCTGGATGTGTAAGTGACATGATAGTCTAGATGAGATTTTTAATGGACACCTCTGAATATGTATGTCCTGTATGTTTCATACCTACCCCATCACCAACTTTTACTTTACTTCACTGTTTCATGTAAAAAATAAGGAAGGAAATATTTGTGATTCTTCACAACAGTCTCCTTAGCTTCAAATGTGAAGAACTGAATCCAAAATGCCTTTTTGTTTCCCTGAAAAAGTTACTTTGTTAGTATATTGTAACCTTTGACTAAGGTAATATTCTTCAGTCTCTAAGGTTTCTTTTATGATTCTTTTATAGGAGGCCAGTTGTAAGAACTCCTTACCCATCCTTCTAACAAAAGACTCAGAAGGAGATATGCAAAAACTATCTCCAAGAACTAAGGTAAGCTATATCTGATTATTAGGCTTCTACAGAAAATGTTTAGGAAGGCTCTGCATGTTCGCATGTTTCTATGATCTGTTGTTGCTTGCATTTCCCTCAGCATTTTTTTTTCTTTTTTCTTTTTCTGGACCTGGTAGTATAAAAAGCACTTTTTATTTAGTTCATTTAATCCAAGGTTATATTCATCCAAAAATCTCTGGACACTTTTATTTAATAGAAAGTGATATTCTTAGTAGTAGTATTACTTCCTCTCAATTAGCATTGTTTCCAGCTTACAGCATAAGAAATAGTAAAGTAAATCTGTCCTAGGTTATTACTTCAAGGAGTAAAATAAAATGTCTAAATATAATTTTTCGTTTTCAAAATAAAATTATTTCATTGATTTTTAAATAATTATAGAATATAATTTTACTTAAATTTTATTATAATTTCTTAATTATAATTAATTAAAATATATTTTCAAAATTATAAAAATAACACATGATCAGTGGAAAGTGTTTCAGTCTATTTTAAAAAGAAAAAAATAAGAACTATCATACATGTGACAGGATAAAGGGTCTAATGAGTAAAATTATATTTTCCTTATTAAGAAAAATCCAAAATGCACATAATTGTTTTGCCAGTGAAAAGAAAAACTCCTTTAACCCATAATATGTCATGAGAATTTGATCGTTTGTTTAATCAGAAAATTGATTACATTTATTTTAAACCTCCCTTTTTTTTATTGTTGTTATATTACATTCATTTCATTTTTCCCCCTCAGCTCCCCCCTTCCCCACTCTCCTTGTACACCCCCAGTCAATCTCACATGTTGTTTGCATAGACCCCTTTTTTAATATTTAATCTTGTCTTTTTAATAGAACTTCTATTTACTAGATGTATAAAATATTCTTAACTGACCACTATGACATTTTTAGAGCTTTTTTTTTTCTAATAAGACAAATGTTCTCCAAATTTTATTTAGTTCACTTAAGCAAAATTTAAAGGAATTCCAGTCTTTGATTTTAATCACCAAATACTATAAAAATAATTGTGGCTTTATTTGTAACAGCAAGTCAAGTGAAGTACTGAGACATTATTTAGTGTCTTCTTTATGGTAAGAGCCTACCATTTATTTTAAAAGTAAATAACATCTTTCTTTAAAACTTATTCCACCATGAGATTTTCTGGAAAATTATTTTAATAATCATGCTTTTCTTTCAGATTCAAACTATTTTTGTACCTTTTTCAGTGAAATATTTGCAAGGGAAGCTTAAATATAACTCAAATGTATAGTAGAAACTTTTACTGTATAATTAATAAAATTCAATGTCAAAAAGATATCAAATAAATGCATTGAGAAATGTAGAATTTGAGGAAATTTTTAAGGTAACATTTGCTTTTTAGCTCCATTTACATTTGTATGACTACTTTTAGGTGAAGATGAATCACTTCCTAAATAATAGACATGATCAAAACCTATCATAAAAATTGTTTGAAGGGATTTATTACTCTTATGAAATAATTGTCATTTGGAATATTTCAGACATATATAAAATCAATAATTGGTATGTATACATTATCTTCTGTCAGTCTTGCTGTATGGTTCATGACCAAACTAATTCATTAGAAAAATTACTACATTGGCTTTTCCTTGGTTTGTAACTTTAGCTTCTTTTGTTGCCAAACATGAACAAGTTTAAGTTTACATAAATAAACTAGGCTCAGTTAAGTTTAGAGGTGATTAAACCTTTGTAATTTCAAATCCCAGAAATGAGATAAACACAGAACATGTGAGCTACAAGAGATTATAAGGCACTAACTCTTTCACCAAGATTATTTCTTAATCTCATTTTCTCTCCAGGTAACCTTTGGAAAGTAAACTGAGGACACTTTTAAAATATGGTTGGTGTGTCCTTTCTAGAGTGATGTAGGGATCAATGAGAATGATGAGTATCCTTGATATTATTATAACTCCATTTGACCTCCATAATGGTCTTTCTCAGGCATCTCGAGTTATAGCTGTGTTTGTCTTGGACAGCTGAGTATTCTATCTCTACATGGCTAGAAATATAAAATGATAATCCAGAGGTGGCATATGTCCATTGCTTCTGGAGGTGTCTCTCTAGTCTAAGTCATCTGTCCCCATGTATGTTCCTTCTGCCAGGGATTGTCTGAGCTTTTAGGCAATGGGAAGGATTATATTTCTATTTCTTAGATAAGAAAGGCTCTTCTTGATCTGAGCCCAAGCTGAAGACAGAAAAAAGGTTAACTCCAATATCTAGTACCTTGGGACTTCTTAGACGAGCAATTATCACCAGCTCTGCTAGCTCAAGGACATTGTCATACAGCCGTTGCATGCCCAATACTATATAGACTGCTTATGCAAAAGTAATTGGAATGCATGATACTAAAGAGAACATCTTTTTCTTCTACTTACTTTCACACTCTCTATGTATTTTTATTTCAAGTGCATATATTATAGACAGCATACAGTTGGGTCTTTATTTTTTATCAATTCTGACCTGTACCTTTCAGTGATGTAGTTATTGATATGGTTAGATTTCAGGTCTACCCTCTTATTTATGTTTTCTGTACATTCTTTATGATTTTGTTTCTCTGTTGTTTCTTTTATGCCTTTTAGATTTTTTTAAATTTAATTTTACTGTTATTGTATTATATCCATCCCCTTTTATATCGAACTTCTTAAAAATTTCATTTTAATTTGTCTTTTGGCCTTATAGCTATAGTTCTTTGCATTGTTATTTTAATTATTACAATACATATTCTTTTTTTAAATTATTACAATACATATTCTTAACATTTCACAATCTACTCAGTTAATGTTTTACTGCTTTACATAAAATCTTAGAACCATGCAATCATGTATTTATTTATTCTCCTTTCCTTCTTTATGCTATATATGTCATATGGATTATTTCTTACTAACTCATAAACACAGTATTAAAATTCTTGCTCTAAAGGGTCATATGTCTTTCAAGTAAATCAAGAGAAAAACAATTTTTTCAATATTTACACATACAAGGTCTGTCTGGAAAAAGCTCAACCATTGTTAATATAATGAGAATGGTTTGTGCAACATCAGTGTAACCTGGCTGCCAAAGATAGTGGACTGCAGTGTACACATGTGAACAATGATGACATCATTATACCAGTTGGTAGATGTGGTAGATGCTATTGAGTGAGCATGTGTACTATGTGGCTGTTGTATTCAAAATGACTGAGTAGAGCAATAAATCTGCATCAAAGTTTGTGTTAAGTTTGAACATTCCTCCGCAGAAACTCTTTCAGTGATTCAGAAGGCCGCAGCTCTGGGCAATTGGTGATTGGCAGCTTTATCACCACAATGTACCTGTTCATGCACCATGTCTCATGCAGAATTTTTTGGCAAAATATCAAATCACCCAGGTAACTCAGCCTCTGTACAGCCCAGATCTGATTCCCTGCAATTTCTGTCTGAGTCTGTTCTTCTGTGCCAGTGACAATATTTCCTATGGCTGTTAATGTAGGAGTCACAATTGGCAATTCAGTAACTCCCAGGAGCTTGACAAGTTGGGTCACAACTCCTGTTTTCACAACCATTTCAGTCTGTTCATTGGGACCATCAGTAAGGTAGGAAATGGTCTGGGTCGTCATGATGCAGGAGATGAACTAAAATAGGAAGAATCTGCTCAACAGCATATAAACAGGGGTGCAGGATTCTTGTTGTAACAAAGGTTTGAAAGTGTCCAGGTAAGATTACATAAGTAACCACACGCTGAAGATGACGTGTCTGGAACTGCAAGAAGAGCCAACAGTGGATCAACTGCACCATACTTGATAACCAAGTCTTAAAAAACTAAACCATCACTTGCAATGTTTCCTGAAGCCTGGAAGGCTTGTTCACTGATGTGAGCAGGGGAGATGCCAGCAAGAAATGAATGCTGGGATAGCTCCTCCATCTACTACAGCCTTGGTCTGTTCCAACGTCCCAGAAACAATGTTAGTGGGGGCCCAGGCCAATTCAAACTGAATGGGATTACAATCAGTTCTGCCCAAAAAGGATACAAATTTTGGAATCAAGCCAGCCCAAATTATATTGTCTATGGGTGGCTGTTTTCCCTAGAAAGCAGTTTTCCTGTAGCCTGTGTAGCTTGGAGCTGGCTTTCCAAGTTGTTACTATTTATGCCTTTGACAATGTCCTCAACAGACCAATTGATAGAGTGCCCAGGTTGTTGCAGTTTTCCTGAAGGGGAGAAGTAGCATTGTCAGGGAAGGAGCTTACTTTTCTCCTTTTCAGCATCTGCTCATCCTTCTTAGCTTTTCTCTGCCCCCTGTTAACTTCTATTCCGTGATGCCTCATTTCTGTACTGTCTTTCCCCTGGTTCTTAAATCTGTTAAAGTGGGCAGCTGGCGAATTAGCATTCTCATTGGTGGACATGGTGGACAAAGTTAGCTACACAGCCAGCTTACACTTTTCACAGGAGATGGTGCAGGGCGGACAGGCTGTGATTTGGTTGCTTGGAAAACATCCCTAAACCTTTTCATATTGTCCCACAAGTGCGGCTAAATCTTTAAAAAAATTTTTTTTCCTGTTTTTCTGACTAATACCTAATGTTTTTTTCTCAAAATTTAATGACTCTTCTGTCATCTCAAATCTGTTAGAAGTCACCTTACAGTTTTTTCTCTAAGATACTACACTTTTGTTAAATTATAGAAATTTTATTTAGTGGTTTTATTCTATAGATCTTGCGTTCTTTCTGATATTTCCTATTTATTATGAGCATATTTTCCTTTAAGTCATTGATCACACTTATAATAGCTGATAAAATTTTTTGTCTGCTAAATCTTATATCTGGATAAGCTGAGATCAAACTTCCTCATTTGCCTTTTTCTTGCACATGAGAAATACTCATATTTTTCTGTTTCTTCGTATGTCTAAGAATTTATTATTATATCTTTGATATTATGAATATTTTCAAGTCACTTGATTATTTAGTATTTCTTCTATTGGCTGGATAAAATCTCCAAGCCCTGATTTAGTTTATATAAGCATAAGAAGGCTATCATGTGCCTTATAGGGAATATATATTTTTTCATAAGCATTGTTCAGACATGAGTTATAGTGCTATTCATTATGAGTTCATTGTTAATGAATCAACAGATATATAAAACAAGGTAATACATTGATCAGTTAATAAAAATGTCTTCAGAGGCCCATAGGCCTAACCCTGTATTTCCTGTAGGAGCAGTGATTCCAGTATTCATTAACTCAGTGTTCATGGCAACTTTATAGAACATATCTACCACAAATGAGATTAATCTGTATGTTTACTTAACTGCTTTGTGGTATTCTATTGTATAACTGTGATCCCTGTATGACTTCTTTATCCCTTATTTAGAATCAGGTTATTTTCAACATTTTAATTATAAAGTGCTACAAAAAATATATTAATATATTTTATCATGATTTATAGCTAGAAGTGTAATACTAAGGTGTCTAAACATTTGCCATATTGCTCCCTCAATTAATTCATATTTCCATTAAAAAATACAGTCCTTCCAATTGCTCCACAGATTGATGAACATGTGACATAATCAACTTAAATGTTTACAAACATGATAGATAAAAATTAAATCTCTCTAATTGAAATGCAAAAAATGTTTTTCTGGTTTACAGTGAGACTGAAAATGTTTTCTGTTTTCTGGACTTACATTTTTATATTCTAAAGGTTAAATATGTGAAAATTAGATCAAATTCAATTAAAATAATTAAATAATTAACTTTATGCACAAAGTTGAGTCTTTGGTGATTGTAAATATAGAGAGACAAAAGAAAAAGCTGAAAGAAATTAATACTGTAAAACATGGGTCAGCATATAATGGCCCACAGGACAAGTCCAGCCCCAACCTGCTTTTGTACATGGAGTTTTGCTGCAACACAGTCATGCCCATTTCTTTACATAGGGCTGCTTTCATAGGACAACAGTGGAGTTGAGCCGTTGCAACAGATACTATGTAACCCAAAAAGGCTTAAGATATTTACTATATGCCTTTTTACAGAAAATGTTTGCCAACTCCTATCATAGATGCATGTTTGCTAAAGATCAGTGTTAATACCTAAATCTTTATCATTACTAACCACTCTCATTATTTGCTATCACCACTAGCAGATACTAAAATTCAGAGTCTATGTGATTGAATTTTTTTTGGTATTCTATTCAGTGTATTTTTCAGCTATATTGGCATTTTCAAACTTACATTAAGACTATAATGTGTAAATTATTAGTTTCATGCAGGTGAACTTATTGTTTACTTAAACTTTATTCCCCATTTTATAACATTTTTCTTTTCTTATAATTTTGCCAAACAGAAGAGCACTATTCTTATAATTCATATCATTAAGAAATCACACTGGTTTCTCCTTTACCTTTTAATCTAATAAGTCACTTTTTTTTAGCATTCTAGAAATGCTCTATTTTTTTTTAAATTAATTTTATTGGGGTAACATTGGTTAATAAGATTGAATTGGTTTCAAGTGTACAGTTCTATAATACATCACCTGTATATTGCATTGTGTGCCCACCACCCAAAGTCCAATTTTTTGTCATATATTTGATCCCCTTTAACCTTTACTGCCCTCCCCCCCACTTGCCTCTGGTAACCATCCTAACTGTTGTCTGTGTTTTTGTTTGTTTTTCTTGTTTGTTCATTTTTTGCTTTCAGTTTTATATGCTATGTCTGAGTGAAATCATACTGTTATTAACATTTTCTGTCTGCCTCATTTTGCTAAGCTTATTGTCATCTCTTTTTATGGTTGAGTAGTATTCCATTACATATATGTACCATACCTTATTTATCCAGTCATCTAGCAAAGTACACTTTTGTTATCTCTATGTCTTGGCCACTTGAATAATGCTGCATAAACATAAGAATGCATATATCTTTGTGAATAAATGTTTTAAAATTTTTGGTTAGATATCTGAGAAGAGGGGTTGCTGGGTCATATGGTAACTCCATTCTCAATTTTTTAAGGTGCCTCCATACTCTTTTTGATGCGGCCTATACCAGTTTACATTCCTGATAGCAGTGAATGAGGATTCCTTTTTCTTTACAAGCTCTCCAACACTTATTACTTGTCTTGTTGATAATACCCATTCTAATAGGTGTGAAGTGGTATCTCATTGTAGTTTTGATTTGTATTTCCCTAATAGCTAGTGAAGTTGAGCATCTTGGAATAATCAACATAGTTAAAATGTCCATATTATGCAAAGCAATATATAGATTTTGCAACCCCCATCAAAATCCCAATGACATTAAAAAAAAAGAAGTATCAGATTTGTAAGGCACCACAAAAGACCTTGAATAGCCAAAGTAATCCTGAGAAAAAATAACAAAGCCAGAGGTATCATACTCCCTGACTTTAAATTATGCTATAAAGTGCTAATAATCAAAACAGCATGGTATAGGCAGAAAAACAGACACACAGACCATTGGAACAGACTTCAGAGTCCAGAAATAAGCCCATACATTATATGGGCAAATAATTTTTGATAAAAGAGCCAAGAACATGCAATGGAGAAAAGAAAGCCTTTTCAATAAATGACTTTGGGAAATTGGAAAGCCACATGCAAAAGAATGAAATTGGACTAATGTTTATTCCCATATACAAAAATTAACTCCAAATGAGTCAAAGACCTAAATATAAGGCTTGAAACAATAAATTACATAGAACATAACACAGGTACTAAACTTATGGACCTTGGTTGTAGAGAAAATTTTATGAATTTGACCCCAAAGGCAAGGGAAGTAAAGACAAAGATAAGTGAATGGGACTATATCAAACTAAAAAACTTCAATACAGCAAAAGAAACAGACAACAAAATAAAAAAGGCAACCGACTGAATGGGAAAAGATACGTGTTTCCAAACAACATCTCTGACCAGGGATTAACATCCAAAATATATAAAGAACTCACCACCAAATTCAACACCAAACAGCAAACATTCCAACTAAAAATGGGCAGAGGTCCTGAACAGGCAATTCTTTCAAGAAGACTTTCAAATGGCCAGCAGATATATGAAAAGATACACAATTTCACTAGCCATTAGAGAAACAATGAATCACTTTTAGAGTGAATTGCTTCCCAGGCTTCTACTGTAAAACTGTCTAGGACAAAAATAATAATAGTGTGGATAGAGCAAATTTATTTTCACACGTTTATTATAGTTCCTTCTGGTGTGACTCAGTTTGTTGGAGGATCAGCCCATGGACCAATGGGTTGCAGATTTGATTCTCAATTGGAGCACATACCCAGGTTGTGGGTTCAACCCTGGTGGGGGCACATACTGGCAGGCAACCAACTGATGTTTCTCTCTAGCATCAATCTCTCTTGATCTTCAATACAACCTTATTTGAGTTTCTTCATCAAATTTACACTTTGATATTTTAGAACATCATGAAAATTTACTGTGTATTTGAACTTATTCTCTTCTTCATGTTAAAACTCTTAATTGGGTGCTTACCCTGACGACTAATTAGTCTTTTATTTACTTATCTTGTTACTAGGGGGCTCACATCCCTTTATTCAATCTCTTTTATATATTTTTAAATGAGGAAGGAAAAACATAAACATAGTTATTTATACCCATCATATCTCCAAGTCAGAAGACTCTCTTTGTGACCATATTATATTGCATAGAAAGATAAAGACTTATAACTAGCCTTGCAATTCTTGGATCTACCCAGCCCTTGTAAAAGGGATTTTTATATTCTGCTGGACATACTAAACAATTAAAAGCAGAATACAGAGTTCAGTTTATTTCAGAGCTCAATTTTAAAACAAGTTTTAACTAGTACTGTTTTCACATCCAAAAAATCTTTTGTAAGTCCTTATACTGTTGTGCTGTTACAGGAAGTGATTTTATCAATAACAGTTCTGCCAAATACTCAGATAAATCAATGACCTTTAAACTGATAATATAGCTTTCGGCAACAAAGTACCCAATGACTCTTCCAGATTTAATTTGACTTGTGTTCCAGACATTTTTTTCAAATTAAAAATATGGCTTACATGGAACAAGAAATAATCCCTTTGCTTTCAAACAGCAGACAAACACAATTCCAATTTATTTAAAAGGAACAAAGAGAATTTATTGGCTCAAAACTAAAAATCTTAGAAATACTGTGAGCTTCCGATGGAGGTTTATCACATAGCTTAATGATGTCTACCAAGAACCTAATTTCTTTCCATGTTTTTTAATTCTGTGGTGTCAGCTTCATGGTAGGCCACATCATCAAGACGGGTGCCAGTGCCCTCCTGAACTGTGTGCTACTTATCGAGAACTGTGAAGGGTCTTAGATTTTACCTTGCTTGTAAATTGACAAGTTAATCTGCCACAGTTTCAAGTATGGTAGCCAAAGACATGAGATTCCCAGGTCTGAGATGAAGAAAAGTTGATTACTTATACTAATAACAATAGCCCATATTTTCTTGAAAAGATAATACAGAACAAAGGCAGTAAGTTTATAAGACATGTGGAAACATTGTAGACCTATAGAGAATTCTCGTCCAGAATTACTACATGTGCTACAGCATTCCCAGGAAAATTCTTCAGATTGACCTGTGGCTAGGAGATAGGAGTACTCGAATTGGCTTGGTCTAGGTCACAAAATTCACACTAGTGACATGAAAGGAGTTACTTCTTGGGAGCCCAGCAGAACACCAACGGAAATCTGGGACATTGGCATAGAAGGAGGGATATGAGCACTGAGAAGGCAATCAAAATTGTCCATTACTCAAGCTGTGGTTAATGAATATCAAAGTTAAAAGATGCAAAATGTATGAATGTAATCTGGGGAGTATATTATCAATAAAGGTTACTGTTTGAAGAAGGTTCAGTCAAAAACATATTCATATCACCCTAGTCTTTCCTCCACACCATGGCTAGAATAACTATCATAAAATACTTTGTTTTCCCATGGAATATTGAACAAAGGTCAAAACCTTTAGCACAGTGCCCATTGCCTTTAACTGTCTGACCCAATCCAGCCCTCCAGCCTCAAATCTCGAACACCACCTCTCTGTTCCCTTCCATGCCCAGTCATTTCAGGTTTTCCATTTTGTAGTTTTACTTCTACTCTCACTTTCTGGAAGGACTTTCCTCCTCATCTTTATCTCACAATTAGGATCAATTGTGTGCCTTCTGTATATTCTTCAATAACATTGCTTACATTATACATTTTTTATTTAACACTTGTAAGTTTTACTAACATCACAGCTCATTTTATAAACTCATGTAGTTATATAATTAATATTCATCTTCCTCAGTAGACTGAGCTCCAGTGTACAGAAATCAGATTTGATTTATTGTTCATTATATTCTTAGTGCCTCACAGGTGGTAAGTGCTCAATAAATATTTGTTGCTATTGAATGTTTTTAAAATACACAAGAGACAGGATGACGTAGTTAAGGTTGCTGGTTTCTGAATAGGATTGCCAGAAATTCAAATCCTCAACTCATTACTTTACTAAGTGGGAATTTCCTAAATTCTCTGCATCTCTGTTCTGTAATCTATAAAATAGAAATAATAGTATCTATTTCATAAGTTTTCAACTGAAAATTAGAAAAAATGTATAAATGCAGTACTTGAATATTATGCCTGCCACACAATAGATACCCACCGGTTAGCTATTATTGCAGTTCTGCTATTTTTTTAAAGATTTTATTTATTATTTCCAGAGAGATGGGAAGGGAAAGAGGCCGAGAGGGAGAGAAACATCAATGTATGGTTGTCTTTCACCTGCCTCCAGTTACGGACCTGACTGGAGACATGGCTTGCAACCTGGTTATGTGCCCTGGCTGGGAATCAAACCAGTGACCTTTGGGTTCACAGGCTGGCGCCTTATCCACTGTGCCAGGGCTGCAGTTGTGCTATTACTGGAGGTAGAGGCCTATGTGTTTGTCTCCCTACTAGACCATCCACTTCTTTAAAACTACAGCCAGCCTCTTTAATGATGCCAGCACCTAGCCAGAGGCCTAGCATGTTGTAATTGTTCAGTGAATTGCATTGTCAAATTTGAAAAATGCTATTTCAGATTAAAGCAATTGGTTAGTTTGGTGACAGAGACATGTCTTTCCGAGTTCTGAATCCTTATTATTTTTATCAATTATTAAAATTAATGGCTCTCACTTCTATCATTTATCATGCCCTTATTCTATTCCAGGCACTAATGGAACAAGAATGATCTCATTTAATTTCCATCACATCTCATGAGGTGCAAGTTTTGAATTATGCAGATGAGGCCTCAACCTCAGAGAAGTTAAGGGGCTTTTCCAGAGAAAAGGGGCTTTTCCACAGGGAGAAATAGAGTTCAAAGCCAGTTTCTTCCCCATCTATAGGTTGCAAAGGGAAGTATTTGCTTATATTTATGACACATTGAGAATGCGTTTTACTAAAGTCAGATAACTAATAATGGCTTTGTTAGGCTGAGCAGCATCCCAACCAGGGAGACTTCCTTCAAATGGAAGAGACCTCACTGACTCCAGGCCACTCTTTGGACAGAGTTCATTAGTTTGACTTTGGCAAAAGGAATGAAAAACATTTCATCAGTGTTTCTTGTTTATCGGAAGGTCTACATTTTTTTAAAAGCTTGGATTATGTATAATGCATTTGTTTTATCCCTTTAATCATTTTTTGGCAGCCATGCTCACAACAGACAGTGATAAATCCAGGCAAATACAAATGTGCTGTCCTGCTTACCAAAACAGTGTCTTCAGACAAGGCTTTAAATGAAGTATTCCTGCAGTGTTCTTGATGTGGGAGGTGCTCCCCATCCCTGAAAAATGTACTTTTACATATGGATTTATCATAGAAATGCAAACAGATCACTAGGTAATAGTGGTAGTTACTATTTGCAGTCATAGAAGAGTAATTTCTGTTGGGTTGGCCAAAAAGTTTGTGTGGTATTTTTTCTGTAAAAGACACATTGTTCATTTTCACCAGTAACTTTATTGACTTGTGTATTTTGAGTATGTCAGCTATCTTCCACGTGGTATAATGTTGATTGTTCTCAGTTAATGTCTCTACTTAATCTCTATGAACCTCAACTGGCCTACCTAACCATGGAGCATCATCCAGTAGAAATCTCCAACACAAAACTATGCAAACCATTTTTGACACTTTTAAGCCATCACACTTTCTCCATATGCTACACAAATCTTTCTTTTTGCATTTCAATTGTGTTTTTGCCTTTCTAGAAATAAGAAAGCATAATAAGCCCTGGCCGGTGGCACAGTGGATAAGGCGCTGGCCTGCGAGCCCAAAGGTCGCTGGTTCGATTCCCCAGCCAGGGCAGATAATGAGGTTGCAAGCCAGGTCTCCAGCCAGGTCTGTAGCTGGAGGCAGGTGAAAGGCAACCACACATTGATGTCTGTCTTTCCCTCTCTGCCTCTCTCCCTTCCCCTCTCTTTGGAAATAATAAATAAAATCTAAAAAAAAAAGAAAAGAAAAAGAAAGCATAATATGCTGAAAATGTCACTTATTTTTACAATGACTACACAAAACTTCTGCAATTTTGACCATTATTTTCTAATGCATGATGATATGACAGCTGGCACAACACAATCTAACAAAATTGTTTTGAATGAAATTAGACAACTAAGCATTACTGGAGCCATCTTCCGGTAAAAACAAAACAAACTTTTTGGCTGACCCAATACAAGGGTTGCAGAGAAAGCAGCCCCGTGTTGCTGAGCAATATGGAATCCCATCCAAACTTGCCTTTCCCTTGGGAGCTAACTTTCACTTGTGGGGAAATCTAAGGTGCTTTAACCTCCTCTCCTCTGTATATATTCCTAGAAGAAGATATTTTTAAAGAATCCATAAATGACATTATCAAATGATATGTTTTCATGTTTTATGAGTACTTTGATAAACTCCGTTTGGTTAGTGTTGAGAAGGTAGTTATTTTAATATATTGTTGAACTTGGTTTGCTATTTGTTGAGGATTATTTCATGCATGTTCAACAGGGATATAAGCCTGTTTTTGTAGTGTCCTTTTCTGGTTTTGATATCAGGGTTTTGTGAGCTTATGAGTTTGGAAATGATTTCCACTTTCTGGAAGAGTTTGAGAAGAATTTGGTATTCTTCTTTAAATCTTTGATAGAAGTCACCAGTGAAATTATCTGCGTCTGGACTTTTGTTTGTTGCAAGGATTTTGATAATTCAATCTCCTTACTAGTAATTGGTATGTTTAGATTTTCTGTTTCTTTTTTTCTTAAAGATTTTATTTATGATTTTTAGAGAGAGGGGAAGGGAGAGGGACAGAGAGGGAGAGAGACATCAATGTATGGTTGCCTTTCACCTGCCTCCAGCTATGGATCTGTCTGGACACCTGGCTTGCAACCTGGTTATGTGCCCTGGCTGGGAATTGAACCAGCGACCTTTGGGTTTGCAGGCCAGCACCTTATCTACTGTACCACCAGCCAGGGCTCTATTTCTTTTTTCAGTGTTAAAAAAATTTTTTTTTGCATAATCTTTTCACCTTTTTTACCCAGCCCTGCAATCCCCCACCCCTCCAACAGCTGCCAATCTGCTCTCTAACTATGAGTTTGTTTCTATTTTTTTTATTAGTTTATTTTGTTCATTAGACTTCACATATGAGTGAAACCATGTGGTACTTTTCTTTCTGTGACTGGCTTATTTCACTTAGCATAATACTCTCCAGATCCATCCATACTATTGCAAAGATTTCCCTCTCTTTTTTTGCCAAGTAGTATTCCATTTTGTAGATGTACCACAGCTTTCGTATCCTCTTAGTTAATGATGGACACATTGGCTATTATATAATTATTATAATATTATATATTATTATGTAATATATAATAATATTATATATTATTATAATATAATAACACTGCAGTGAACATAGGGGTGTATACAAGGCCTGTCCCAAAGTAAACTGTTTTAATTATATTGACATTGGCTCGATACTTTTGGGACATGCCTCATATATTCTTTTGAATTAGTGTTTTGGGTTTCTCGGAATATATTCCTAACAATGGAATTACTGGTCATAAGGCGGTTCCATTTTCAATTATTTGAGGTAACTCCATATTGCTTTCCACAGTGGCTATACCAATGTGCACTCCTACCAACAGGTCATGAGGGTTCCCTTTTCTCCACATCCTGGCCAGCACTTTTTGTTTGTTAATTTGTTGATGATGGCCATTTTAACAGGTGTGAGGTGATATCTCATTGTGGTTTTAATTTACATCTCTCTGATGATTAGTGCCATTGAACATCTTTGGCTATTTCTATTGGCCATCTGTATGTCCTATTTGGAGAAGTGTCTATTTAGATTCTTTGCCCACTTTTAAATTGGATTAATTGTTATTGTGGTGTTGCGTTTTATAAGTTCTTTATAAAGTTTGGGTGTTAACCCCTTATTAGATGTATCATGATCTCCCATTCAGGGTGTTGTCTTTTCATTTTATTAATGGTCTCTTTTGCTGTGCAAAAACTTTTTAGTTTGATATAGTCCTATTTGCTTACTTTTTGTTTTGTTTTCTTTGTCTAAGGAGATATATCAGATAAAATATTGCTACAAGCAATCTCCCAGATTTTACTGCCTGTGTTTTCTTCTCAGATTTTTATGGTTTCTGGTCTAACATTGAAGTCTTTCATCTATTTTGAGTTTATTCTTGTGTACAGTGTAAGAAGGTGGTCATCTAGTTCCATTTTTTTTTTTTTTTACACATACCTGTCCAGTTCTCCCAACACCATTTATTGAAGAGACTGTCTTTAGTCCATTGTATGCCCTTGCCTCCTTTGTCAAATACAGTGGTACCTCAGTACTCATCATTAATTCATTCTGGAACTTGTGGTGAGTGCCAAAACTGATGAGTACCAAACGATGAAGCATTTTCTCCTGTGGGCAGTGTGACTAATACAAGTTCTAGCAAGTGTGATGAGTCCCGAGCAAGTGCCAAATGTTGAAACATGTTTTTCTTGTCAAAATGTGATGAATACAGTGTTTGATGATTTCTGAAGCTGATGAGTACAAAGTATGACTATATTAAATGACTACAAAGGTATGGGTTTATTTCTGGCCTCTAAATTTTGTTCCATTGATCTACATGTCTGTTTTTATGCAGCACCATGCTGTTTTAATTTATGTGGCCTTATAGTATCATTTGATATCAGATACCATGATTCCTCCAACTTTGTTCTTCTTTTTCAAGATTCCTGTGGCTATTTGGGATCTCTTGTGGTTCTATATAAATTTTTGCAGTATTTTTTTAGTTCTGTGGAATACTCTATTGCTACCTTGATAGTGACTGCATTGAATCTATAGATTGCCTTGGATAATATGAACATTTTAATTATGTGGATTCTTCCTATTTGTGAATATAATATATGCTTCCCCATATGTACCTTCTTCAATTTTTCTTTATTGTCTTATTTTCTGGGTACAGGTTTTTTACATCCTTGGTTAACTTTATTACTAGGTTTTTTTTTGTTTTTTTTTTTTTGGAATAATTGTGAATGGGATTGTTTTCTTAGTTTCCCTTTCTGATAGTTCATTCTTGGGCATAAAAATGCAACTGATTTCTGATTATTTATTGTATATCTGGCTACTTACTGGTATTATCAGTTCTACCATTTTTTTGGTAGACTCTTTAGGGTTCCCCGTATATAGTATCATGTCATCTATAAATAATGACAGTTTTACCTCTTCCTTTCCAATTTGAATGCCTTTTATTTCTTCTTGTCTGATTGCCATGGCTTGGACTATGTTGCATAAGAGAGATGAAAGTGAACATCTCTTTCTTATTCCTCATAGTAAGGAAAGCACTTTTAGTTTTCCTCATTGAATATGATGTTAGGTGTGTGTTTGTTGTATATGGCCTTTATTATGTTGAGAGATATTTGCTCTGTTCTCACTTTGTTCAGAATTTTTGTCATTAGATGTGTGGTGGCTTTTGTCAAATGTTTTTTCAGCACATATTGATATAATATGACTTTTATTTTTTGTTCATGTGGTATATCATGTTAATTGATTTGTGGATTTGAACCAACTTGGCATCCCAAAAGTATATCCCACTTCATCATGGTGTATGATCTTTTAATGTTTTGCTTAATTTAGTTTGCTAGTATTTTGTTGAGGATTTTTGCTCCTGTGTTCCTCAGGGATATTCGTATATAATTTTATATCATTATGGTGTCTTTATCTGGTTTTGGAATTAGGATAATGCTGGCCTCATAAAACAAGCTTGGAAGTCTTCCTGCCCCTTGAATTTTTGGAACAGATTGAGAAGGATAAGTGTTACTTCTTCTTTGAATGTTTTTAAAAATTCACCTTTAAAGCCATGTGGTCCAGGACTTTTGTTTGTGGGGAGTATTTTGACTGCTGATCTGACTTCGTTGGTTATATTTGATCTGTTCCGATTTTCTATTTCTTCTTGATTCAGTCTGGATGAGTGTATGCTTCTAGGAATTTATCCTTTTCTTCCAGATTACCCCATTTGTTGGAATATTATTGTTCATAGCATTTTCTTATAATCCTTTTTTTTTCCCATAGTGTTGTCACTTCTCCTGTTTCATTTCTGTTTTATTTTTGGGTCCTTTCTCTTGTTTACTTGATGAGTCTGGTTAAATTTCTATCAATTGGTTTATCTTTTCAAAGAACCAGCTTTGGTTTTATTAAATCTTTTGTATCATTTTTTTAGGTTCTTTCATTTATTATTGCTGTGACCTTTATTATTTCCTTACTTCTCCTCAGTTTCGGCTTTGTTTGTTGTTCATTTTTAGGTTCACTTAGGTGTAAAGTTAGATTGTTTATTTAAGATTTCTCTTTTTTTAAGTAAGGCTGTATTGCTATGAATTTCTCTCTTAGAACTCTTTTGGCTGTGTCACATAGATTTTGGGTTATTGTGTTCTCATTTTCATTGATCTCAAAGTATCTCTTCATTTTTCCCTCAATCTTGTTATTAAAACATTCAATGTTTAGTAACATTATTTGGCTTCCATGTCTTTGGGTGTTTTTCAGTTTTTTTCTTGTAATTTATTTCTAGTTTTATACACATGTGGTCAGAGGAGATAACTTGATATGATTTCAATCTATATAGATTTATTGAGACTTGTTTTGTATCTTAACATGTGGTCTGTTCCTGAAAATGTTCCATATGCACTAGAAAAGAATATATTTTGATGCTTTGAAATTAAATGCTCTAAACGTAATAATTAAATCTATCTAGTCTAATGTGTTATTTTTTAAAAGATTTTATTATTTTTAGAGAGAGGGGAAGGGAGATAGGCAGAGAGGGAGAGACATATTCATGTATGGTTGCCTTTCACCTGCCTCCAGCTACAGAGCTGGCTGGAGACCTGGCTTGCAATCTGGTTATGTTGCTCTGGCTGGTAATCAAACCAGTGACCTTTGAGTTCGCAGGCCGGTGCCCTATCCACTGTGCTACCAGCCAAGGCTTAATGTGTTATTTGAGGCCACTTTTTCTTTCTTTCTTTCTTTCTGGAAGATGTAGCCATTGATAATAATAGGTATTAAAGTGTTCATCCTAACACGTGGTCTGTCCTGGAAAATGTTCCATGTGCACTAGAAAAGAATGTATATTCTGATGTTTTGGAATTAAATGCTCTAAAAATAATAACTAAATCTGTATGTCATTTTAGTCCACTCTTTCCTTTTTGATTTTCTTTCTGGAAGATGTAGCTATTGATGATAAAAGGTATTAAAGTGTTTTACTATAACTGTATTACTATCAACAATCTCTCCATTTATGTCCATCGCAATTTGCTTTATATAGTTAGGTGCTCCTATGTTGGGTGCATAAATGTTTACAGGAGTTGTATCCTTATGTTGGATTGATTTATTTATCATTATATAATGTCCTTCATTGTCTCTTCTAACTATCCTTGTTTTTATTATTTTGGGTTTTTTTTTTTTGCTTTGTTTATGTTTTTTTTTAATTTTATTTATTTATTAGATGTAGTTTATTGATTTTGGCTGCTTAGTTCATATCCTTGTGTCATGCACATAAGTTCTTTAGCTTCTCCATTTCCTTTATTTTTTTTCTTAATATCCCCCTGTCTATTCTGTAACCACCAATGTGTACTTTTCTTTTTTTCTTTCACATCCAGAGAGTTTACCATTTAATTACTGCTTTCTAACTGTCAGCCTCTCAAATCGTATTCATACAAAGTTTTCATTATTTCAAAATATTCATGTTTACTTGTTTAAAGAATTACTTTGGCCCTGGTTGGTGGCACAATGGATAAGGCACTGGCCTGCAAACCCAAAGGTTCCTGGTTCAGTTCCCAGGCAGGGCACATGACCAGATTGCAAGCCAGGTCTCCAGCCTGATCCATAGCTGGAGGCAGGTGAAAGGCAACCATACACTGATGCATCTCTCCCTCTCTGCCTCTCTCCCTTCCCCTTTCTATAAAAATAATAAACATAATCTTTAAAAAAATACTTTTTAAAGTAATATCAATTGCAATATTACCAAACCCAGGCACAAATACATTTACATATATATTTTTACAATACATGCTGGATTTAAAAATACATATTTTAAGTATATGCTGGATTTTGAAGAGTTAATACAAAAAATTTTAAATGTCTATCACTTATATAATTATTACATGTTAAGTGATAATATTTTAGATATATTGTAACAAATTAAGCATTTTTTTTCTTTAAAACTTTTTTTACTCTAGAATGCTGTTTTTTTGAAATACAGGGTGCATGTGATCAATTAGCAATAAGGTTGCATCTCCTTATTTCACGTGCTTCTTATTTTTGAAAAACTATGTTTCTTAGGTTATAATTTAACATCATTGTTTCAGATATAAAGTATCAAATTCTGAGAGTAACCATCATGTCGAAGGAATACAGTGTTAGAGCAACCATAATTTCTGGACTGTGTGCAGGGAGAACTGCTAAGGAAACTGCAGACTTCAATAACATCTCTTTACGTACAGTTTACCATGTGAAGAAGGTGTATGATGCTGACCCAGATGTGGCCACACCAACAAGGAAAACGCATAAGGAGCACATAAGTCCAGATATTGTACAGAGAATCCAGGAGATCATCAATGAAGATCCAGGAAAGCCAATGAGCTCCATAGCAAGAGAACTGCAGATGTCGGATGCCACAGTTTGCAAGATTATTGATGAAGATGTCAGATACAGATTGTATGTTCTTAGAAGAGACCAGTTTATGACACAGCAGACAAAAGAAAGGCACTTTGAAAAAGCAAGGATACTGCTAAGAAAATGGAAAAATCCCAAAGAAAAAAACCTCTGATTTTCTTCTCTAATGAAAAGAATTTTTCAGCAAGACCAAATAGTCAACAGAAGACACAACAGATGGCTCTGTGAGAATCTTAATGAAGTCCCAATTGTCATGAAAATGAAATTTCCTGCTGCAGTGATGGTGTTAGGTGTTGTCAGCAGTGAAGGAGATATCATGACCCCCACATATTTCCCGCAAGGCTGAAGGTGACTGCTGATGTTTACCTTGACATTTTGAGAGAAGGAGTTGTACCAT
This sequence comes from Noctilio leporinus, assembly GCA_004026585.1. NCBI lineage: Eukaryota > Metazoa > Chordata > Mammalia > Chiroptera > Noctilionidae > Noctilio > Noctilio leporinus. The sequence continues at coordinate 180,398 of PVIW01001886.1, read as the reverse complement.
GAATGAAGCAAGTTGCAAATGCATGACATTTTATCTTCCAACAAGATGGTGCACCAGCACATAACACCAAAAAGGTTCAAGAATGTCTCAATGTCAATGTTCCTGAATTCTGGTCAAAGGAAATCTGGCTGCCTACTCATCAGGTGCAAATCCTTTAGATTATTATGTAGAGAGCATTTGTGAGAGAGAAGTTAATAAACTACCTCATTCCAATAAAGAAGCTGTTAAAGCTAAGATTGAAAACATGATGATGTCCATGGATAAAGAAAAGTTAATTAAAGCGTGCTCAAGATTCTGAGGTGGAATGGAGTCCATTATTACAGCAAATGGAGACTTCTTTTTTTAATTTAATTTTATTGTTGTTGTATTACATCCATCCCCTTTTTGCTCCCCTCTGTCCTCTTCCTCACCCACCCACTCCCCCACAAAGTCAATCCCACTTCTTTTCCATGTTCATGATTCTTCCATACTAGGTTCTTGTCTAAACTGCTCCCCTTCTTTGCCTCTTCCTCCCCCCTCCCCCCACCTCCCTTCCCTCTGCCCACTGAAGGCCTATTCACTGTATTCATATATCTGGTTCTGTTTTGTTTGTTGTTAGTTTTGTTCATTATTGTCCTGTAATGGGTGAGATCATATGGTATTTGTCCTTCACTGACTGGCTTATTTCACTAAACATGATACTTTCTAGTTCCATCCATGCTGTTGCAAAGGTTAGGAATTCCTTCTTTCTTTCTGCTGTGTAGTATTCCATTGTGTAAATGTACCAAAGTTTTTTGATCCAATCATCCACTGATGGGCACTTAGGCTGTTTCCAGCACTTGGCTATTGTAAATAGCGCTGCTATGAACATAGGTGTACATAGGTTCTTCTAAATTGGTGTTTCAGGGTTCTTCAGGTATAGTCGTAGTAGTAGAATTGCTGGATCAGCAAGTGGAGACTTTTTTTGAACAATTAAAAAAATAATGACTATGTTTATGTATTTACATATAAGAATAAATTTATTTCAAAATATAACACTTTTGTGGTATGTTGTTTATTTTACTAAAATTTTGCTACTTTATTGTGTGCACCCTGTATATCTCAGAAATAGTGTGTTGCAGAACTCACTTATGTGAAAGTTGTCCTAGAGACAGTGCCAAACCCACAGTAGAAAATGAATTTGGTTTCTGAGTTAGATCCCACTTCCTCCAATAATACAACTCAACTTTATTTTAAGTTACTGGAACTACAACTTATTCTTTTTGGAGTTTTCCATCTTAGATAGTAGATTGATATCTTTCCCCCACGCAGAGGTCCCATTTTTTTTTCAATACCCTCTGTTTCTCCTCTACACATTTCACCAGTTGAAGACTTCAGAAATAATGGCACCTGCAGTACTCAGCTGGCCCCCACAGAGTAGAAATTACAATATCTACTAATTCGAAATAAAATAAAGAACCTTAGGATTTAAATAATTTTGTAGAATAGTATTCTAGCTATTTTTTGAACTTGTGGTTAACTGCCTGTGTGTCCTAAACTAACCACTGAACTATTTAAGAATCTATTGAGGTAGAAATTAGATATGTTCCCAATTAAATAATAAAGTTTACTATAGCATTAATATATTTTCCCAAGCATCCCCAGTTTGGGGGCCTTCATTGCTAGAAATGTCTATTTCCACTATCTGTTTGGAAGGAATCTCATTAAAATACTAATATGAGAATATATATATTGCCTATGTACATAAATCATATTGTTTAGTAGTTGTTAACTTCCATCCCAAATTAGTCTTCACTGTCAGCATTTTTTCTAACCTAAAGGTTGACTAATTCCTCAACATACCAAGTACCAGTTGGTTGATATTTAAAACATAGATTGCTAATAACATCTATATATTGTACACCCATAAACATGCACACATTTTGTAACAGTGAATAGGAAAGATAGCATGTATTCTATGTAATATGCATCCACATTTTCTTACTTTTGTTTCTTTAACTGCATTTGATTTTTCTAAGTTATTGCAAATAACTCAATTCTCCCAACTTAGAAAATAATTCCAACCTAAGAAAACTTAACCTGTGGTAAGTAATGCAGATAAAACAAAAGTACCTAACTACCCTATTTAGTAAGATCTACTTATAACAGAGCATTCATACATTAAAGTTGGTTCTTGTCCATTCAGCTGCCCTATGACTTTTGATTGATGATTTAATTCATTTTCATTCAAGGTTATTATTGATAAGTACTTATTCATTGTCATTTTTTCCCTTTGTACCTGTGACCTATCTGTCTCTCTCTATTTCTTCATCTTCTTAAAGCAGACCCCTCAGTTTTTCTTGCAGTGTTGGTTTGGTGGAAACATAGTCTTTTAGCCTTCTTTTGTCTGGGAAACTTCTTATTTCCCCATCAATTTTTAATGAGAGCCTTGCTGGGTAGAGTAGTCTTAGTTGCAGGCCTTTGTTTTTCATTGTTTGGAATGAATAAATTTATTCATTAAATTTTTTTTTGACATTCCCTTTTGGTCTGTAGTGTTTCTATTGAGAAATCAGCCAACAACCTTATTGGAGCCCCCTTGTATGTTATTAGCAGTTTCTCTCTTCCTGCTTTTAGGATTCTCTCCATGTCTTTGAAATTTGTCATTTTAATTATGATGTGTCTTGGAGTGGGCCTGTCTGGGTTCATCTTCATTGGGACCCTCTGTTTTTCCTGCACTTGCACAACTTTTTCTCCCCTCAAGTTAGGGAAGTTTTCTATCATTACTTTTCCAAACAGGTTTTCTATCCTTTGTTACTTTTCTTCTCCTTCTGGTATCCCTATTATGGATATTATTATATTTCATGTTGTCCTGCAGCTCTCTTAAAACCTCTTCATTCTTTTTCAATATGTTTTCATTCTCTTGCACTGTCTGGGAATTTTTTCTGCATTGTCCTCCAGCTTGCTGATCCAATCCTCCATTTTCTATAGCCTGCTTTAAATTTATTTATTTATTTATTTATTATTTTTAGAGAGAGGGGAAGGGATAGAGGCAGAGAGGGAGAGAGATATAAGTGCATGGTTGCCTTTCACCTGCCTTCAGCTCCGGAACTGGCTGGAGACCTGGCTTGCAACCTGGTTATGTGCCCTGACTGGGAATCAAACCAGCAAGCAACCTTTGGGTTCGCAGGCCAGCACCTTATCTTCTGTGCCACCAGCCAGGGCAATAGCCTGCTTTTGATCCCTTTTACTGTATTTTTTTTTTTTTTTTTTTTCTCTTTTTAAGATTTCATTTATTATTTCCAGAGCAAGGGGAAGGGAGAAAGTTGGAGAGGGAGAGAAACATCAATGTATGGTTGCCTTTCACCTGCCTCCAGCTATGGACCTGGCTGGAGACTTTGCTTGCAACCTGGTTATGTGCCCTGGCTAGGAATCGAACCAGCAACCTTTGGGTTTGCAGGCCAGTGCCTTATCCACTGTGCCACCAGCCAGGGCCTTAGAAAGGACTCTTGTTTGTTTGTTTGTTTGTTTTAGGTGACCTGGCTGGGGAATCAAACCAGCTACCTTTGGCTTCACAAGCTCGCACCTTATCCACTGTGCCACCAGCCAGGGCCTCTACTGTGTTCTTCAACTTGGAAATTGTATTGTTCATTTCCTCCTGACTCATATTTATAGTTTGTATGTCCTTTTTAATGCTGGTATAGTTCTTAGCAAGTTCCTTGTAGCTTCCGTGGAGCTCTTTGTAGTTCCCCTGGAGTTGTTTATAGTTTTCTTTGAACTCACTGAGCTCATTGAGCTTCTCTATCATCATTATTTTGAATTCCATAGTGTGCTTACCTCTATTTCACTTAGCAGTATTTATAGGAATTCCTCCTTTCCTTTTAGTGATGGGCTATTTCTTATTCCCCCCATTTCTGGGGACTCTTCTTGCTTGATTTTGCTTCTTAGATTGGTCTACTTTGAACTCCTGACTTCATGGTATGACCTTTTGTGGTATAGAGGTGCACTTCCTTTACTTCTTCACAGTCTTTGTTTTCATTTTTTTCACATTGTGGGTTTTTTAAAAGATTTTATTTATTATTTTTAGAGAGGGGAAAGAAGAGAGGCAGAGAGGGAGAAGCACATCAATGTATGGATGCCTTTCACCTGCCTCCAGCTGCAGATCTGGCTGGAGACCTGGCTTGTAACCTGATTATGTGCCCTGGCTGGGAATCGAACCAGCAACTTTTGGTTTCACAGGCCGGCACCTTATCCACTGTGCCACCAGCCAGGTCCTGCTTTTCTTTTCACTTTGAACACTTAATGCCGATCTCTGTTGAGAAGTCAGTTGACATTCTTATAGGAACTCCTTGTAGGTAACAGTAACTGTCTTTCTCCAGCTGCTTTTCAGATTCCTTTTTAGTCTTTAACCTGTGATGTTTTAATTATGATGTGTCTTGGTGGACATCTTTGCATTCATCTTGTTTAGAACTCTTTGTGTTTTCTGGACTTACATGTCTGTTTCATTTACCAAGTTAAGAAAGTTTTCAGTCATTATTTCCTCAAAAGTTGTTCAATCCCTTGATGTCTCTCATATCCTCTGTCACCCCTGAGATGTGGATTTGTCCCTGAGATGTGTGATATTCTCCCAGAGATCCTTTAAACTGTCCTTATTTTAGTTTATTATTTTTTATTTTCTGTTCCTCTGATTGGGTGTCTTCTGCTACTTTGTCTTCCAAATAACTAATTCAGTCCTCTGCTTTGGCTAATGTGCTGTTGATTCTGTTGATTCCTTCTAGTATATTCTTCATTTTAGTTACTATTATTTTCTGACATTTTATAAATGATTTCTACGTCCATTTTTATTCTGTTAGCATTCTAAGTTCCTTGAACATCCTTATAACCATTGTTTTGAACTCTATAGCTATAGATTGCTTGCCTTCATTTTATTTCATTCTTTTTCTGGATGTTTTTTTCTGTACATCAATTTGTGTCATGTTTCTCTGTCTCCGCATTTTGGCTCCTTCTCTGTGTTTATTTCTGAGTATTAGACATGTCTGTTATCCCTCCTAGCCTGGGTAGGGTGGCCTTAGGTAGTTGGTAAGGCCTAGTGGCACAATCTCCTTCATAACCTAATCTGGGTGCTCCAGAGTGTCCCTTGTATGGGTTATGTGTGCCTCTCTGTTGTAGTTGAGCCTTGATTGCTTTTGGCACATTCGTGGGTGGGGCTGACCCTCTGGCTAGCTGTGAGGATTTGCCATAACCACTGTATGACTACTGTGCAGGGACTGATTCCCAAAAGCATAATTTGCCTCAGCAGGGTCTGGTGCCTACCAAGACATTTGAGGCTGGGGTTTGGGGGTGGTGCTGCTTATAGAGCTAATCAGCTTATGCTCTGTTATGGTCTGAAGCCAGCCTCTGGGTGTGTGTTGATTCTGGTGCCTCTTAGAAAGCACTCCTGTGCAGATCAATGTCATACTCTGCCTATGACCAGCCCTGGACTACCTGTTAAGAACTACAGAGTGATCCGTAGTTGGTAACTGCCTGTGCTGGGCCTTGGTTATGTGTAGGTGAGGCCAAGCTTCATGCCAAGGCTGGCTGCCATCAATTCCAGGCCTGGGGCAGGTCATTCTAAAAGGTCCAAGATACCCTAAGACCCCCTGCCACTTGCCAGATGCCCTTTAGGCTCAGCCACCAAAAAAGGCTCTGGTGATATGCAAGTTGCATGACTCTGGGTCTCAGGGAGTCGCCATATAAAGATGAGTGGTATTCATAGGTTAATAGAGGTTCAAACTCACCGCGAGTGCAGGGTTTGAGGCCACGGAACAAAAGCCTCAGGGTATACTGAGGCCAGCCATGACCTCCCTGGGACCTGTGGATCTTTGTGGTGGGGTGGGACCTCAGGGAGCATCAGGGTAGAGCCAGTGGAGGTCATTAGGTCAGCGCAGATTAAGATTTGGTCATGTAGAGGGAAGGCTGAGCACAGGAATTGTGATGCCCATGGAGAGTGTGGGAAAATGCCCTTCATCCTAAAGTCACATCACATGGTCTGGGGTGGGGGTGGGGGTGGGGGCACCCCCTGTGCTTGCCTGGCATTCCTTAAAAGTGTGTTTAAGAAAGACTGCAACACAGGCCCAGGTTGGCCACCACTGGCAGGGCCCACAGAGGTTCCTGAGCTGGGTAAGGCAGGTCCTCAGAGAGTTGATAGCGGGGAGATAGTGTAGCTCCGCAGGCTAATGCTGCAGCGTGCGATGCACGAGCAGTGGTGCTGGTCTTGCACGCAGAGAAAATGGCTCTTGCCCTAAAGCTACACAACTCATTTTCTCCTTGAGTGTCTCTGACACCCTCCAAGGTTATCCAGAATTCTTCAAGAGTATTTTTGGAAAGACTAGTGCGGGCCTAAGCTGCTTGGTGCTGGCAGAGTTTACGGCCCTGTGGGAGGTGGGGAAGGCGGGCCCCTGAGAGTCGCAGTTTGGGACTCCTGTTTCGTGGGAATCCTGCTCAACCCAGGAAAGGTGGCGCCCTTGGGCACTGCAGGAGAGGTCAAGCAGGAATGCTGGGGGCTGTCCCTCATGCCCTCCTCCTGAAGCCACACAACTTTTTCTCTTCCTGTGTAACTCTAGCACCGTCCATGCTAACCGTTCTTCTTTTGGAGCCTAGAGTGGGTGCCTGCAAGTGAGATTTTGTGCATTGCCCCTTTGGAAGATATCTGGCCTGTCAGCAACCTTCCTTCTCACCTGGGCAGACAGAATCCCCGCTGATTTTCACAGTCAAATAGTATGTGGGCCCTTCTTCCTGACATTGGTGCCCTGGGCTGGGGAGCCTGGCATGAAGTTGAGACGCATGGCTTCTCTTTGTGCGGTTGCCTCTGCCGCTGAGAAATCCCTCCGCACTGTTCTCTCAGCTGCCGCCTGTGGGTGTGGGACTGCCCATTTTGCATCTTTGCGCCTCCTACTGGTCTCTACCTGGCCGCTTCCGCGTATCTTCTGTCATGGGTATTTTGGTCAGCTAGTCTTCAGATGGTTCTCCTGGTTCATTGCTCTCTAATTTAGTTCTAATTTTGATGTGGTTAGGGAAGAGGTTAGTGCAGCTTCCACCTACTTCGCCATCTTTGAATAAAACTAGAAAGAGAATTCGTGGAAGCCTTATTTCTTAATTCTTAACTGTGCTCAGTGTACACAATGACTTATTGCCTGAACTGTTTCCTGAGGTCAGGGACTCAAATGCATAACTTCGTAAAATTTTACCTGGAATTGTGTGGATATGAATACTTGTTACTTGTTTGGGCCATGTTGTGAACCTATAATTGATCTGAAAGATTATATATCAAGTTAAACTGTTTTTTGTTGGTTTTTTTTTTAAGATTTTATTTCATTATTTTTAGAAAGAGGGGAAGGGAGAGAGGGAGAGAGACATCAATGTATGGTTGCTTTTCACCTGCCTCCAGCCACAGACCTGACTGGAGACCTGGTTTGCAACCTAGTTATGTGCACTGGCTGGGAATCCAACCTGCGACCTTTGGGTTCACAGGACGGCACCTTAACCACTGTGCTACCAGACAGGGCTGTAAACTGTCTTTTAATTGTGAAATTTCTGTCTTTTTTCATATGGGTAATTTTTTTTAACAACCTAAGTTAAACTGACTTTATGCTAAAGTATAGATTTGCTCTAAAACTTACTCAAAAGGAGATCTTAATAAGTTATAATTTTAACATGACCCATTTTTACAAAAATACAAATAAAGTAAAAGAGCAAGAAAGAAAAAAGTAGGTACAAGAAGCTAATCCTTAAAATTCCCTAAAACATGTTAATAACTTTCTCAGAAAAAAAGAAAAAGAAAGAAAGAAAGAAAGAAACCTGAAACATTAATTAACACTGTAGCTGGCACATAGTAGATTGATCAAATTATTTATCAGGAGAATTGCAGCTGATTAGAAAACAAACTTCATCTTTAAAAAGTAAAACTAAATAGCTCTGGACAAAAACAGGCTTTCTTTGGAGTTAGGAGGTTTTTTAAAGTTTTTAAACTAGAAAGGCTTACCTTTTTAAAAAATCAGAGCTAAACATCTTTTTTATTTCTTTGTTATTTCATCATTTCTCTTTATGAAGATTATGAATTGAATGAGTTTGAAGAAAAGGGAGAGGCCTTGTCCCCCTTCATACAAATGACAAGTGAAGGAAAGAAAATGTCAAGCATAGGAGGATGTCTAATGAACTTTATTTGGAAAGTATAAATATTAAAAATTAACTTTTCTGCTTTCTTCCTTCTGTCACAGTCTTCCTTTATCACTTGAGTCTTATGTATAATGTTTCACCCTATTCTAATCATCTCCCAAAAGTACCTGATGATGGAAAGAACAGACTTAACAATTCTTGTCATTTCAAAATGCAAGCCTGATAACAGACCAGTGTTTAGGATGAGTCCTAAAACCAAAACATAAGTTTGTTATGCTTAAGCTTTTAAAAATCTGTTACAATAATAATCATTTTAATAGTTTATTTTTATTATATTTTTGCATTGCCATTTATCCCCCTTAGGCCCTCTTTTACGTCCACACACCGCCCCCCACTCCCGTCACCACACTGTTGTCCATGTCCATGAGTCCTTTTCCTGTCTTGCTCCATCCCTCCTCTCTCCAAACCCCTGCCCCTCAGAGCTGTCATCCTGCTCTCTGCCTCTGGGTCTCTTATTTTCCTTGTTAGTTCAGTTTGTTCTTTTGATTCCACGTGTGAGTGAAGTCATGGCTGGCTTATTTCACTTAGCATGATGGTACATTTATACAGTGGAATAATATTTGGCCATAAAAAAGAAGAAAATTTTACCATTTATGACAGCATGAATGGGCCTAAAGAACATAATAATTTTAAAAATTATTATTTACTTTTCATAATAATATAGTAAATTATCATTACAAATTTTCCTGCAGTTGATTCATGTGCCCATTGCTTTTCTGGGATGAAGCATAAGTGGAAACCCACTTCACCGACACACAGGAAAGGGAGCCTTGACTCTCAGGGAGACAGGTCCTGTCCAGAAGACTGAGTCCCTCCTGCTTTGGGACCTCTGCCATTCCCTTGTTCTAGCTCTGCCAGCACTCGCCCATGAATCAGCAGGCTTGCCCCTCTGGCTTACCCTTGTGCCCTCACAGTGACAGATCATATGGATAAATTTTAAGCTGAGGCACATTATTTTTTATGATTTTTATTTTTGGTCACATGTAGGTATCAGGATATGAGAGCCAAGTATTACCAACATGTTTTTCAGAGGCTGGATTCTTTTTGTTTGCTTGCTTGTTTGTTTAATCTTTCTTTTATTTTTTCCATTAACATTTACTTTCCTTATCCCTCCCTCCCACCAGCTGTGTTTGACTTTTGAAGATGAGATCGTCTTGAAACATTTATAGTGGTGATTGTAACAGAACTTGTTTTTTGGACTTCAAAATTTATTCATGTATGTTTTAAGTATGGTGATCTGAATTTTATTGAATATAGCTATCTCTACATTTTTATTAATAACTGAACTCACACTATATTTCATAGCAAAATTATTCCACAGTCTCATTAAAAACTTTATATATAGACATGTTAATGACTGAATAATCTTTGATCATATAGATGTGCCCATATAACCCATTATAATAATTTGGCTACTTAGAATGCTTACATTTTTGCCTATTATAAATAAAAACATGATGAACATATTTTTCATACAGTTTTATCCTCATATCTGATTTTCTTTTCCTGAGAACATTTTAATAAAATGGTTCAGGAGGCACCAGAGAAATATTGTTAAGAAAAGTTTTAGCTATCAATGCGCAAAATAAAAATAGAGAAGGAAATGAGTTGTATTATGGGCTGTAATGTGACTTATCTAAAATTGTCTTTTCTTCTTGCAAATCTAATACTTAACATGAAACCAAATATAGAGAGTAATGGTAAGCACAGGTATTGAGGCTTGATTATCCGGGTTGTACTTAGAGCTTTTCCACTAAGCCATTGAGACAAACAACTCAAACTCTTTATCCTTCAGTTTCCTCATATGTGACATGGTAAGAATAAAATAATAATAGTCCCCATATCTTAGGGTTGTTCTGAGAATTAAGTGTTGTGAGAATTCATTTATGTAAATCCCATGATAACATGCCTGGCACAGTATATATGCCCACTAAATGTTTATTTATAACAGTACCTAAGAGAATATTTTCTAATTTTATATTCTCAAAAGTTATTCTTTTGTTTTCATTCCCATTGCATCTCAAATACTACAGTTACTTAAATTCCTTCCTAATAAGACTATCCCATACCTGCTAGTACATGCATGGAATGTGCTCTTTTTAAGATTTCTGGAATTGTTAGTATTTTAGTTATACACATAAATCACACAGATCCTTATCTCAAATAGCCAATGGCAGAATTCTTCTGAGCAAAATGTTTTGCATAGATGGTTTGGGGTCTTTTAGACTTTTGGCCCCCAACACAAAAGTTATCATAAAGAAAACTAAAATTAAGAAGCAAAGTTTGGTGTGAATTAATGGATATCTTCATTGGAAAGAGGGAGCCAGTCACCCAGTCAGAACCCCAAGCCAGTAGCCATTTTCCTCCCACAGCTGCATGTGATGAAAAGGCTGCAAGGGGGTCTTTCCAGACTCATTTGCTCCTCTAGTACAGTAGGGCTTTTGACCCTTTTGGAGTCCCTGCCCAGCAGCTTAGCTGAACCTCATGATGCACTAATGGTACTTGTCTAGATGAGGAGGCCTAAGTGCCCTGTTTGGCCCATTCCTGCTAAAAGTTCATCTTGATGCATTACAATCTAGGCATACCAATGAGGAAAAAAAAGGGATGAAACTAGAAAAAAAGTATATCAAGAGAAGAGTTGCCTGAATATACATAGATTTCCTCTTAAAGTAGGGTTTTTCAGCTTAAGCTCTACTCATATTTTGGGCCAAATAATTTTTTTCCATGGTAAGCTGTCCTGTGCATTCTAGAATGTTGGGTCACATCCCTGGCCTCTGCCCACCAGATTCCAATAGTGCACACCCTCACTGCTGTCATGGCAATTCAAAAAGTCTACAGACAAAATCAGCTCTAAGTGAAAGCCCCTGCTTTAAAGCCACACTATAATTACGTGTTCCTTTGTGCCCTTGGGCTTGGCTGAGTGGTGCTATCCTCCTTCTCAGAGAGTTCTGTGATGAAAGGGGCCTTGAGCACCACCTCACAGTTCACCACTAAACTGCGTGCAGTCTGAAATGGACACCCAGGTGCATTTAAATAAATCTCTTCCCCTCTATCTACTTTATAAGGCCAAGGCTAAAATCATGTGTCCTAAAAAGCTCAATTCCAGATACAGTAAAAAAAAGTGATCTCTTCTCTTCCTTTCTCTCAAAGTTAAATACATTTGTACTAAAATTAATTACATCAGTAAAACAGCAGGTTTTTAAATCATTCCTCATTTTTCTAGTAATTTCTATATTAAAAATGTAGTCTCCAAGATACATCTTCAAGAATATGTCATTAATCACCTTTAAAAATGTACATTCCCTTTAAAATGTATGTATATATTCCACAGAGTTACTGAGCTACATTTTTCCTAACTTTATAAATAACCCATAAGCTTCATGTGGTTATTTTCAGATTTTGTGTACAAGCTCAATTCTTTGCACTACTTTGGTATATATAAATAATGAGTTCATATTGTGAAATTTATGGTTAGTGACAATTACACCTAAGTTATTTTTATAGAAATTAAATTATCACAGAAGTACACTTAGTAAAATGACAAAATGGAATCTGCTGCATATTATCTTTTTTACCTTAGAATAGTTCCCCTTTACATAAATGGTTGAATTGAATTTAGAACCCAGAAATTTTCACTGAACCTAAAATGTCATGTCCTTATTTTAACACTATGAAATACAGCCATATTACCTCTATACTATTTGTTTTACTATTGAGAAAATTAAGTCTGGATCTCAGGAAACTTCTTTTTAACTAACTCGAAATTTTACTGCTTTTTCAGTGTTTCAATTTTATGAAAAATAATCACAGCAAAAGGAAGCCCTTTATAAACTATATAATAACATATCTGTACTATTCACATTTTTGTTGTTTATATGAATATTTCTTTTTAGAGGTAATTTGCCAAGTATATCTATGAACTATAGTTAGCTTATAATATATAAAAATTTTTTTCTTTCCTTGGTTTTCATGAGCTTATGAATGTTCTGCACTTGATCTTAGCCAAAAGGCCGAGAAGCGATGAGTTTATGAATGTTCTGTAGAGCAATGCAACCAAACTATTAATTGGTAATCATCAGATTTGGACAGATTTTTCATAGCAATAAAATAAAAGTTAGTTTTTATTGCATATTTACTTTGTGCTAAGTTTAACACGTTGCTAAGTTATTTTAATGTATTATTTTTATGTAATCCTCCTAGAGATAGGAGTTTTTATATATGTATGTACATAATTGTCCCCATATTATCCTAGCCTCTTGGTCAGTCAGTTTCTTGGGAATATCTTGTAATTGAAACTGTGTTGTGTGACAATAAATATTTATTAATGGGTTTAAAACATTGCTAGACTTAATGGCAAAAATGTTAAAAATAATAACATAAAGAAGAGAAAGAGAAAGAAGGGGTGAAAGAGGAGAAATAGCAAGAAGATAAGGTTGTAATCTCTGTCTCCAAAGATCTGGTTGAGGTCATATCATCTAGAAAATGAGCGTAATTATGAACTAAGATTAAGGTATCAGATGACATGTAATCAAGTATAAATTGTGTTACAGAAATTCAAAGTTGGAAAGCTCATTAAGACCTGAGGTTAGTTGGAGAAGCTCTATGAGTAGTATATTCTTATCTCAACTTCGAAGAAAGTTAGGGTTTTGTTTGCTTCTGCACAGTCAATGAGCAGCCAGTGCTGAACTGATAACATTCCAGGTGGAAATACCAGCATCCTAGAGATGAACTGATCCAAGGGTTTGAAATTTTTCTACAATTCTGCATGATTTATATACATTTTTAGGAAAAGAATATAGGTTGTATTCACATTCTTTATGGTGTAGAATAAGAGAACAGGAGGGTATTTTGGGGGGTTGGGGGTGCACATAACCTCAGATATGAGAAGTTAGTACAGCCAGAGTTTGGTGCTTGTGTTGTTGCCCATGATTTCAGAGATGTAAGAGAACTTTAAGAGTTGTGTTTTTTCCTATTTCCTTAATTAAAAATTATTATATCATAATTTACTCTACAAAAGATTAGAATAGAAATTATTAACAAGCTGGTATGTAGTTTGTTGGTAGTAAATATTTCTAGACACCTTTCTGACATTTGCATTCTTTACTCAGTGGTTCTCAGTCTTTTTTCCTACCTCTTTCTATTTTTTATATCCTTCATTCCTCACTCCAGGTTACAGTCTGATATACTCTCTTAATCCCTCATTACATAGAATTATGTAATTCTATGTACATAATACATAGAATTAGGCCTGAGGAAGATTTGTATCAGAATCCAGTAGAGGGGTATGGGCCACATATGGTTTGAAAGTTCCCCTTAGGAATATTGGTGTCTCCCCTTCACTGTGCCCTTTGCCATATAAGAATTTTATATGTATTTTAAAATCCATACCTAGGTTGATATTTTTGGAGTGTTAATATATGAGGTTATTAAATTAAAATAAAATATCTTCAATAACTTAATTTGAAGGATTTAAAATTTTCTCTCCTCCCCACCCCGCTTCCCTCCCTCTCAATATTGTTTTATAGATCCCAAAATCCAAGAGCGAGGGATCTATTCAGGTCTACAGAGTACCACAACCAGAGCTATCTGATGGAGTTCCTCAGGTCACCCTGCTGCTAAGTCATAGAAAACCCTGCTGGGATGACATAAATTTGACAGAGGACACTTGTGGGGCTAAGTTGGTATCCAGGTTGGTGTGTTTCCTTTGTTTACATGTTATATATTACATTCTCTGCTCTGATGTATAGGCCCAAATATATAGATATGTTTATACTTATTACCACCGGGGTCAACAGGATGCTCATCAGTAAAACTATTTAAAACTAACACTAAGTTTTGAGAGTATTCTGACTGGCAGTTCTTATCACAGAAGTGTTCCTGCTTTGTTATATTTTATCTCTATATTAAAGCAAATTATGGCCCTGACTGGTGTGGCTCGGTGGGTTGGGCACCACCCCACAAACCAAGGGGTCACCACTTCAATTCCCTCTCAGGGCATATGCCTGGATTGGCGGGGGGAGGGCAGATCTCCATTTGGAGGCATACAAAGGACAACCGATTGATGTTTCTCTCTCTCTCTTTCTCCCTCCCTTCCCCTCTCTAAAAAATAAAAAAGTAAGTAAATATTTTAAATTATGTGATCAGTGAGACCATGGTAGGCTCATAGTTAAAAGTGAAAGAGTTATCCCTTTTTATAGTATGTTCAGTGGCCAATATTATCTGCAGCTAAAGTGGACATTAGAGTTGTTACTAGAACCAACTCTCAGTAACAAATTTTGAATGCTGCCTTTTAACCATTATGTTGCACAAAACACACTTTTTTGGTATACGTGAAGAAAAAAGCATGCAATTTTTTAAAATATATATAAGTAAAATGGAGTCTGAACCTTATTTACTCATTGCATAAAGAATTCTCCATTTTAAGAATTTTAAATTTTTTTATAACTTAAAACATTTCTGAAATTAACAAGATTTCATTAACAGACAGAAAGCTCTAAATGGTTGAAAGCTTTTTAAGATGTAAAATAGGTAAATAATGAAGAGCTTTACCACTGGATAGTCTTATAAAAGACATGGGGTTTTAGTTGGATTTAAAAGATGAAGATAATTTAAATCAGAAGAAAAAAGAGACAAGATTCTTATAGCCAGGCCTAGTTAGGAGGCACAGTGGGTATTAGGGAAACATCAGACAGTTGTCTTGTAAGAAATTATTTGGAGACAGGCTGAGAAGGTAAGGGGAGGCCAGGCTGTTGAAGACCTTGAATGCCAGCTGGAATTATTCTTACATTCTGTCTTCATGGAGCAATTGTTCAGCACTTAACCTCTGGTTCCAGGAAGTGCTTTAGGACAGGGGCTGCAGCAGTGAACAAAGATACCCAGAACTTTGTGTTTTTGGCCCTTACATTCTGGTGAGGGGGGCAATAACAAGGCATTTTTTAAAAAATAGAAAAAGGCCCATGAAAAAGGTCATTTTAGCTCTGGTAAATGAGGGCATTGAGAAACTAAAGCAGGTTCATGCGGTAGTTTAGTTTGAGTAGGCAGGGAAGGCCTGAACTGAGGCATGAAGGGGAAGAAGGAGAGAGCCTGTGAAGACCAAAGAACATTTCTACACAAAAAACTGAGATAAGGAAAGTTGGCTTCAGCCTCCAGGTTAATAGGATGCCAGTGATAGTTTCACCTGGGAAGGGAGGAATCTGTGATGAGAACCAGGATAAGTTAGTATATCTGAGAAAATAACCTTCTATCAGCATGCAGATCTATTGAAAGAGCGAGAGTTTAGAGGTGGTTATATTATTGGTTCCTTCAATGGCTGCTAATTTTTATTGAGATCTAGTTATGTGGTACTTACTTGCTGGGGATTCAGACACAGAGAAACATAAGTCCTGCGTTTAGGGGAACAAAGAATGAGTAAGAATTCAATAATCATCATTAAATACACATTTACCGAGTGCCTATTATGTACCAGGCACTGTGAAGTGGGCTGGTGAGAAAGTTGTGAATTACAAGACTCAGATGCTTTTCTTAAGAAGCTTCAACTATAGTCCACAGCCTGCCGTGTGAGGACAGAAGAAAGGCACAGACCACCAGGGAGGGCTGGGATCAGAGGTTTCAGAAGGAGAGGGACTTCTGAGGTAAGGCTAGAAGGTTAAGCAGAAGTTCACTTAGGAAAGTTTTCTTTCATTATTTTTTCAAATAGATTTCCAATATCTTGCACTTTCTCTTCTTCTGGCATCCCCATGATGCAAATGTTAGAACACTCTGATCCCTAGGCTGCTTACACTCTCCTTGTTTTTATTGGATTCTTTTTTCTCTTGTTCTGATTGGTCGTTTTTTGTTTCCTATGTTCCAAATCATGTATTTGATTCTCAGCTGCATCCACTCTACTGTTGTGTCCCTGTAAATTGTTTATTTCAATTAATGTATCCTTCTTTTATGACTGGATCTTTTTTATGCTGTTGAGGTCCTCACCAAGGTCCTCACGGAGTTGATCATCTTTAGAACCAGTGTTTTGAACTCTGCATCTGATAGACTGCTTTTCTCCATTTGTTTAGTTCTTTTTCTGGAGTTTTGATGTGTTCTTTCCTTTGGGCCATGTTTTTTTGTCTCCTCATTTTGGCAGCTTCTCTGTGTTTCTATGTATGAGGTAGAGCTGCTTTGACTCTGTCTTGGTAATGTGGCCTAGTGTAGTAGGTGTCCTATAGGGTTCAGTGGCACAGCCTCCCCTATCACCCAAGCTGGGTACTCCATGTGCACCCTGTGTGTGGGCTGAGTATACCCTCTTCTTGTAATTGAGCTTTGGTTGCTATTGGCAGGTCAATGGGAGGGATTTACCCAGGCCGGTGAGCTGCAAAGAATGGCTGTGACCACTGACCACCAACTCTTCCCTCCAAGGAGGATCAGCTGTGCAGGGGCAGGGTGGTGGTGCTCTGACATGGTCTGTAGCTGTCCACTGGATGTGCAGGCTCTGGGTTTTCCCTGGTGGTGCAGGCTAAGGTCAGCCCCACCTGTGTTCTGCCCTGGGCCACCCTGCCTGAGCTATAGAGCAATCTGAGATGGATGCTACTTGTGCTGCACTTGGAACTTCCCAGGTGAAGCCAAACTGAAGTTAAGCTGGAAGAGGTACAGGGACTGTGGCCTTACTGAGGCAGCTGTTGCTTGTTTGATAGAATTGAGGAAGT
The DNA here is from genome assembly GCA_004026585.1 of Noctilio leporinus. NCBI lineage: Eukaryota > Metazoa > Chordata > Mammalia > Chiroptera > Noctilionidae > Noctilio > Noctilio leporinus. The sequence goes on along the minus strand of PVIW01001886.1, from coordinate 163,551 downwards.
GTGAGCCAAGACCATTTATTCATATGGATAAGTCACAATTAACAGTCATGGATGGGAGGGAATCTCAGGGGATCTCCAGGGCAGGGCAAATAGTGTTAGCCATGTTTATGGAGTCTCATATATGGCACCTGCCTGCTGGCTCTGTATGAGGGAAAGCTCAGAAAAGGGACAATGGCCTGTGCCTGCCGATCTCCCTGGGAGAAAGTTGTCCCATAGCTCTTGCCTTGATTTCAAACACTTCAGTTCTTCCCTGTATGCCATTGCAGCCTTTCAAGCTGTGACTGCAGTGCTGGAGCTCAGAGGGAGTGAGTCTGCATAAATCTGTGTGTGAACTCTTTAAGGGAAACTCCTTGGGACTCCAGAAGTTTCTTCCATTGACTCAATCCCCACTGATTTTTGCAATGAGGGGTTATGGTGACTTATCTATCTGTCACTGAAACCCTGGGCTATGGGTCTGGTGTGGGGCTAGGACTTCTCTCCCCTGAGATGTCCCTCCTGAATTTTTATCCACCACACATGGTTGTGGAATCAGCCCATTCCACATCTCTGCCCCTCCTACCCAGTCAGGGTGGATGTAGTTTGTTTATTTCTGTAGTTGTCAGACTTCCATTCAACTTGATTTCTGACAGTTCTGAGTGGTGGTGGTTCTATAGTTGAGTTATAATTTTGACAGGGCTGCGTGAGGAGGCAAACCATGTTTACCTCAGCTGCCGTCTTGGAAATCTCGATTTTTTTAAATTTGTGCTTTGAAAAGGAAAAAACATTGGCAAAACTATTTCTATTTCACCTATGATTACAAAAATAAAATCATTCTGTTTGCACTCATTAAAATTAGTGTAACACATTTATACATAACATTTTTATTTTCAGCAGTTACCACATCAGTTAACACAAAGGTAAAAACAAGAAAGAACCTTTGGTACTCAGATTTCCAGAATGAGAAACTGTCCTGTGATTTTTCAACAACATGATGAACGCTGATTTCTAGGGTCTTTCAGAAACAGATTTTGGCTAATAATATGTTTTTTATAACATCGAATTTTTTGAGTTTAGACCTTGTTCAGTATTTTTTCAATTGAATCACTTTGATTTTTTTCTTCTTAATTTCAGTTCTTACACATAATCCTACATCTTCTTGAGTTGTAGAAGTAGGACTTATTACCAGCAAGTTGTTTATTCTTTTTTCTCTCTGATAGTGGCAGTAAAAATAAAAGCATAGAGGACTATCACTTTTAAAATGTAATGGTTTGAGATGCCAAAGAGGAGCTAAATATAATTTATTGTTATTGGCTAATTTATATCTTGAGACATGGTTTATTTAAATGAATAATATTTTTCTATATTTCAATCCTTTTCTAAAATTAGCATTTAGGATATAATTACACAAAAACAAGTCACTTTTGTAATCTTAATGGAAGCTCTTATAGTCAGAGTAGCTTCATGAGAAAAGCTTAAGGATAAAGATCTTTTAATTTTGGTAGACCTTAGTGGAATGATCTATTTTATACTGAATTCTGAACCAAAGACACAGCACATTTTTTAGAGACATGGCATTAGCCAATCCATTTATATCATCTAAAACTGACAGCAGCAATTCCTAAAATACTGTCAAGATTCTTTTTTGTAACTAAAATGTATGTTTACTACAATTCCCCATAGACTGAAGAATATAATTTCTAATCACACATGCCTACTTTGAAAAAAGTAAGTGTCTGTGTAAGTACCATGTCCAAGTCTGATTCGACAGAGGCATCCCCAGAAAGGAGATTATTGGACAGGTGCATCCCGTAAGCAAGACTGGAACAGTTTGGCCCCTCTCATGACACATGATATTCTTATATTTTTTTCTTTTAAATATATCAAGGAATAAAACAATACCAGGAGGAAAGATGGTGACAGAGTAGAGAGCAGTGCTAATGGTGTTCTCGAATACCAGAGCAGCTAGAGGACAGGATAGGGAGCGCGAGACGTCTTCGGGTTCCTAAGACTTGGAGCAGTCAGCATCTAGACTCAGGGGAGCACAGCCCAGAGGCAGCAGAGACCTGCAGGAGAGCAGCCCACAGGTCCAGAAAACAACCAGAAAGCCCAAATAAAGGACACATCAAGAACAATAAGTGGAGAAAATCTAGGAGACTGCAACATTAAACTCCACAAATCTCCTATCACAGAAGGGTGCTCAACTAAGGCGAGGAAGCAAAGCAGGTTAATCCAAGGAAAAAACAAAAAAAATAAAAAGTAAGCAACAACAGACACCCAAAATGGGGAAAAAAAGAATCAGTCCATCACCAAGAGGAAAGGAAGAATCCCCAGAAAGAACACAAAATGAAACAGAGGCACCTGAAATATCAGATAAGGAATTCAAAAGAATGATGATAGAGAAGCTCAATGAGCTCAGCCACATCAAAGAAAACTATAAAAAACTCCAGGAGAACTACAAAGAACTCCAGGGAAGTTACAAGGAACTTACTGAGAACTACAACAGCATGAAAAAGGACATAGAAACTATCAATATGTGCCAGGAGGAAACGAAGAATACAATTTATGAATTGAAGAATGCAGTAGAAGGAATCAACAGTAGGCTAGAGGAAGCAGAGAACCAGATCAGTGACTTGGAGGATAATGTAGACAAATACTCCAAGACAGTACAAGAGAATAAAAAAAGGCTGAACAAGATTGAAGAGGGTTTAAGAGAGCTGCAGAACAATATGAAACGTAACAACATCCATATCATAGGGATACCAGAAGGAGAAGAGAAACAAGGAATGGAAAACCTGTTCAAAAAAGTAATGATAGAAAATTTCCCTAATATGATGAATGAAAACATTAATCCAGTTCAGGAAGCACAGTGGGTCCCAATGAAGATCAACCCAAACAGACCAACACCAAGGCACATTATTAGTAAAATGGCTAATTTCAAAGACAAAGAAAGAATCCTAAAAGCATCAAGAGAGAAACGACAAATAACATATAAAGGGGCTCCAATAAGGCTATCAAATGATTATTCAACAAAAACAATTCAAGCCAGAAGGGAATGGCAAAAAGTATTTCAAGTAATGGTAAACAAAGACCTGCAACCAAGAATACTCTACCCTGCAAGGCTCTCATTCAAGATAGAAGGAGAAATAAGGAGCTTCCCAGACAAAAAAAAAAGATTAAAAGAATACATCACTACCAAACCAGCATTGCAAGAAATGCAAAAGGGTCTGCTTTTAAAATAAATAAATAAATAAAATGAAGAAACAGAGGAAGCCAAAGAGGAATACAGATACAAAGGGAGAAAATGACAATGAATAAGTATCAGTCAATAATAACCTTAAATGTAAATGGATTAAATGCACCAATCAAAAGACATAGGGTAGCTGAATGGATAAGACAACATGACCCACATATATGCTGTCTTCAAGAGACCTACCTCAAAACAAAAGATCGACACAGATTGAGAGTGAAGGGATGCAAAACTATATATCAAGCAAGTGGAAACGAAAAAAAAGCTGGAGTAGCAATACTGATTTCAGACAAAATAGATTTTACAATGAAGGCCATAAAAAGGGACAAAGATGGCCATTTCATAATACTTAAGGGAATAATCCATCAAGAAGAAATAACTCTGATAAACATATGCACCCAACATAGGAGCTCTGAAATATATAAGGAAAATCTTGGAAGACTTTAAGAAAAACATAGCAACACACCAATATAGGGGATTTTAATCCCCCACTATCAACAATGGACAGATCTTCCAAACAAAAAATCCCCAAAGATGTTGTGGCATTGAACAACACTCTAGAGGAAATGGACCTAACTGATGTATACAGAGTCTTTTACCCAAAGAAGCAAAATACACATTCTTTTCAAATACACATGGATCATTCTCCAAGATAGACCACATGGTATGTCACAAGACAAGCCTCCACAAATACAGGAACATTGAAATCATACAACGTATCTTCTCAGATCACAATGGCTTGAAACTAGAAACCAAATTCAAGGGAAAAACCCAAAAATTCTCTAACTCATGGAGACTGAATCACATGCTTTTAAGCAATGAAGGGGTGAACAGTGAGATCAAAGATGAAATCAAAAAGTTCCTGGAAACAAATGACAATGAACACACAACAGCCCAAAACCTATGGGATACAGCAAAGGCAGTTCTCAGAGGGAAATTTATAGCAATACAGGCCTTCCAAAAACGGTCACAAGAAGTTTATAAAACAACCTAACCACAAAGCTGCAAGAACTAGAGGAGCAACAACAAACAAAGCCCAGAGCAAGTAGAAGGAAGGAAATCATCAAGATCAGAGTAGAACTAAATAACTCAGAGATTCAAACTATAATTTGAAGAATCAACAGGTCCAGGAGCTGGTTCTTTGAAAAAATAAACAAAATTGACAAGCCCTTACCCAGACTCATCAAGAAAAAGAGAGAGAGGACCCAAATAAACAGAATCAGAACTGAAAGAGGGGAAATCAGAACTGATACCTCAGAAATACAAAAGATTGTAAGAAATTACTACAAACAACTCTATGACAAAAAATATGACAACCTGGATGAAATGGACACATTTCTGGAAAGGTATAAACTACCAAAACTGAACCCAGAAGAAGCAAAAAGCCTGAATAGGCCAATAACAACTAGTGAAATTCAAGAAGTAATCCAAAATCTCCCAAAGCACAAAAGCCCTGGACCAGATGGCTACACAGGTGAATTTTACCAAACATTTAAAGAAGAACTAACTCCTATCCTCCTCAAACTATACCAAAAAATTCAGGAAGAGGGAAGACTCCCAAACTCGTTCTATGAGGCCAA
>PVIW01001886.1:0-149145 GCA_004026585.1 Noctilio leporinus | reverse complement strand
CCTTACATTTAGGCATATGATCCATTTTGAGTTACTTATCATATACAGTGTGTGAAGCACAGGTCCAACATCATTCTTTTGGATGTGACTATCTGGGAGTCCTGGCACCATTTCCTAAGAAAACTCTACTTTTCTCACTGAATTGTGTTTTGGTCTCCTTGTCAAAAATCTGAGGCTGATTTTAGAAAAACGAAAACAAAACTAAACTAGCATCCTAGCTCTTCTCTTGTCTCACCACCTTTGGTTACTGAAAACATGAACTTCAGTTTAATAGAGAAATTAACTTGGCTTAACTCTATAAAATGTCATAGCACAAGCAGAGATTTTATCTTATTTTACAGCAGCAATCAGAAAAATAAACTGTTATTCTTCTTCCTCCCAAATCTACCAGTATATCCATATCTGTAGTCTTATGTTCTGCCTTCTTTCCTGTTACAATAGATGAATTGAACTGGTCCCTCTGTAGGGTCAATACTTGTGCTTTTACTCTGAATCCTATTCCCTCTCACTCACTCAGGACCCATGTTTCAGAAATCACCTCCTTCCTGCATGACATCAATTTCCCCATTCTAGATTCTTCCCACCAGTTAGAAACAATATCTCTTTTCCCTAGAGAAGATCTCTGGGAAAGGATTATATGTACTTGCTGTCCTCATATCCATTCCTCCCATTCTTTCTTCAATGCACACACCATTGAAATTGTTCTAAGGATACCAAGTAGCTTCATCTTGCCAAATCCGAAGATCCATCTGCTGTTCTCATCTCACTTTCAGCATTTGACCCAACAGATCACCCCCTTTTGAAACACTCTCTTCACTTGACTTCTGCAACATCATACTCTCCCATTTGCCTTCTGGTCTTATTAGATGACCTTTCGTAGGCTTATTTGCAAAATCTACTTTTTCAGAACTCTCAAGTATAGAGTCCCGCCCTTACCCCCAAGGCTCAGTCCTACGTGCTCTTCTCAAGCTGTGCTCGTTCTTGGGTGTTTTCATCTAGGTCCATGTTTTAAAATACCATTGTTACTCACATGGCCTTCAAAATTATATCTCCAGCTCCAGCTTTGCCCTTTCACTCCAGGTTGATACATCCATTTGGTAGGACCAGCCGCTTATTTTGGGGTGGCCCACCACTACAAAATGAAAATGTGGGACTGTTAAAAGTTATTAGGAATTTCAGATTGGCAGCAGCAGATCATTAAACCAAGCATGGGGCTTTCTGAACATGAGTCCCGTGAAGCTGCACATTTCATATTTCCATGAGGCCAGACCTTTCTATTGGCTGCCTGACAAGTCCACTTAGATACTTAATGAGCATCCATACTCAATCTATTATATAAAACAGAATTCCCAATTTACACTTATGCTCTCCAAAACACAATCCAATTTCTAACCAAGTTCTCCTCATCTCAATCCTTTCTCCTGCCATTCACCCAGTTGCTCAAGTCCAAAATGTATGATTTCTCTACTTTTCTCTACCAGTCCATCAGTAAGTCCTATTGTCTCTACCTTCAAAATATTTTAATAGCTTTATTTAGTAATTTATAAGATCAGTTTATTTCCTAATTCATTTGAAATATCTTTCTCAACTTATATGTCTCCTCACTAAAATTCAATAAGGAAAAATGTTTTTTGATGTCTTTATGAATTCTAGTAACACTCTAAACATGAATAGCACTAGAAATAGAAGCTATAACATACATAATTATTTAATGCATTGGGTCTAGTTCTTTCAGACATTGAATTTAAAATAATTTGGGGGAGGATTCTTTTTTTTAAAAAAAATTATTGTTGTATTAAAAAAATGACTTTCCAAAATTCAGACTTAAAATGCTGTAGTGATATTCAAACTTTAAGGCACCACTACTGAGATTTATTTTTAATGTGACCTATTCTTGGTAACACAAATAATCACTTCTTTTTCTTTTGATTTTAAATATATTTTTACATATTCATATATTGGGTTGGTTTAAAGCAAAGCAAGCAGCTTTATATCGAGGCAAATATATTCTACCCAACAACGTATTGATATTGAGAGATTTTGTGCTCATTCTTAGTATTTCTTGTCTCCAAAGTATGAAGCTTATTTTATGTTTTATGGATGCAGAAACAGCCAATCAGTTACCATTATCACACTAAACAATTCTGACGTTTCTCTAAGGAAGCCCAGGAAGCCTGCTTCTCCTTGGCCAGGATATGTCGTTTAACAAGGTGAAAGGTCACTGGGACAGTCCAAGGCAGCTGATCTCAGGTGTGTAGCAGCTGTTGTGTGGGACACGGCTGATTTTATGAGAACAGAAACACTATTATCTGGGCTCCCAAGGGAGATTTGGAGAAAGTCATGCCCAGGGAGTCCCATTCCAGGAAAATGTGCTTGAGCACTTATTTATTGGCAGTGACCACTAACTGAGATTCCATCTGGCAAAACTGGATTTGTTCCCATCCCACAAAGTTGGGGAACAATTATGTAAGTTGTCTCAAATAATTTATGTTTAACCACTTTTTATGGAGAAATAACTCACAGTTGTTCTAAGAAATGTTAAAAAATAGCTTCTGTATGAATATCCATATAACTGTATATGTAAATTATAATTACTTATCTGTTGATTTGAAACCATAACTGAGGCTTTGTGGTGAGTGTTTTGAATCTTGTTTTCTATATTAGAAATGTTGGAAGCAGCCAGTGAAATCAAAGCCGGCCGTGGGGCGAGGAGGGGAACCCTGAGTGACGTGTCTCCAGCTGCCGAGGCCTTTAACCTTGCTCACTGCCACCAGCATTCCCCTCAGCCCCACCCTGGCAGCTCTTCGGGGTTTGAGAATCCAAACGGATGAACCTTGTGAGCCATTTGAGAGTCCAGCAAGGCTTCTTGAATATATTTTAATGAAATAAGCCCACACACAGTTTTTAAAGCAAAACCCATCATCAGAATGAAAGAGGTGTGTCTTTGGAAAAATGACAATAAAAGTGCTGTCCCCATAGGATTTTTTTTTCAGCAATCTTCTAATATATGCCAGACCAGTCTACTTAATAAAGGAGGAAGTATTTTAACTAAGTTTACCAGTTTTTTTTTTTTTAAGTTTGGCCTTAAATAAAGCAAGTATATTTATTTCTGCTGTTACTGAAGAAAATGTTTCTGTAATTAGAAAATCCTTATTCCTATAAGCATGAGCCTGTTCTGAATGTTACTGTTCTGATTTCTAAGATAAATTCTTTATAAGGTTTCATAATTATTTTTAAGTTAATAAATGTTGTAGATTTTTTCCCATTAAAAACAGCTGACAGCTTTACTTGCCATTTCCAGGTATTAATTTCTTAATAAGAGAAATACAACTTAAAAGCTGATTTTCCATCTTTTGTTTTCTTCACATTCTTCCTTCCCTTAATACCCCATCCCAGCTACTGCCTTCCCCCACGGCAACTACAACTGTTTTCTACGACAACACACATGCACACATATGTACATACATATGTATACACACACATTGTCTCAGAGTAGCAAAGTGGTTCGTTCTGGTCCAGTGCATGTCTTTGATTTAGTCAGCATTGTAAGACTGTATAGACTTTATTAAACATGTATAAATATAAACCTCAGACCACAAGAAAGTATTCTTTATTTCCAGTGGAAAAATTATATGTATTATCAATGAGTAAGAATAATATTTATTTTTAAAAGCTTCCATATGGTCAAAACTTAATGGCATCCGGATGCTGACTCCATGTCAGCTTCTTACTAGCTGAGTGCTCAAGTTAACATTTCATTTTCACATTTATTCACATAAATACAGCATAGATTCTCAGTAAGTACTAATAGCCTTACATATACCATCCTCTGTTTCCATTGCCCTGTTTTTGTTTTGACATTTGTTGTTGTGGCTGCTGATGATGACATCCTGCAGGAGTCTGAAAGTTCACGAGTGTTCTGAAGCGGACTGCCAGCGGGCAAGTTTGATCAGGAGCCTGCGCTGCAGCACCAGAGTTTCTAAATTGTGTGCACACTACAGCTTCTGGTTTCATGGTTATGAAAAACTCATATCAGATTCAGTTATTACCATTTATGAATATTCTGTATCTTATGGAAGGCGTTGCTCTTTAGGGCATGTTACAAAGGTCGAGGAAAATATGAGGAAGAAACCTTTTACGAGAAGCACCCTCTTACCAAACTCATAAAATATAATGTTAATATATCAGTTTGTCTTAGCAAACAGATAAATCTGATTTTAAAACAATATACCTGCGAACCCAAAGGTCACAGGTTCGATTCCCCAGCCAGGGCACATAACCAGGTTGCAAGCCAGGTCTCCAGCCAGGTCCATAGCTGGAAGCAGGTGAAAAAGGCAACCATACATTGATGTTTCACTCCCTCTCTCCCTCTCTCCCTCTCTCCCTCTCTCCCTTCCTCCCTTCCCTGCTCTCTAAAAATAATAAATGAAATATTTTTAATAAAATAAATAAAAATAAATAAAACAATATAAAAAACAAATTAACGTGACCAAGAAATAAGCTTTCTTGGTTTATTGGTTGCTTCAAATTGATGTTGAAATTAAAACAAATGAAGCCACGTTATTTTTGGAGTTGTTGCGCTTGATAGCACAGGGCAAATACACATATTACCAAACACTTGGAATCTGCTGAAGTTATGTAAGAAAATTAGAATTCTGCAAGCCTGCTGAAATGTGGGAAAGGAAATGCACAACCTAGGAGAAATTGGATAGTGTAAAATGCTTAAAAGATTTCAAAAGTTTTGGAAAGAATCTTAGTTTTTACATATTTGTGATTGTACCTCAATAAGTTTATTTAGTCCGCCATCAGTTATCCTTTCTTTGAACCTACATGAGGCATCTACTTTATCTTCAGTGTAGGCTTATAATGGGAAATGTTTAAAAATTGATAGAAATATTGCTTGATGAAGTCAACTCTAATCAATGAAACTATGCTTGGGTCCCTGAAAGAGTGACTGATTATCAATTCATGTATTCAATGCTTATTGAATGTCTGCTCTGTGTAATGGCTACCAAAAGATACAGGTTTTTGTCCTTGAGAATTTACATTCCAACAGAGATAATATATAGATTCGTATAATAATAAAAGTGTGTCGGAAAAAAATAGATATCATAAGAGATGCAGAGGACTTCAAGAGTTAAAAGGGAAAAGAGATTTCCTCCAACTGGCCAAAACCTAAAGTATGCATAGAATTTTGCCAGGAGGATATGTAGTGGGAAAATATTTCAGACAGAAGGAACAGCATCGACAAAATATTTGGGGTGGGAAAGTTCAGAGCAGATTTGAAAATAATGTCCAGGTATGTCTGGAGTGGGTTCCTTAGGAGGTATAAGCAGCCGAATTGGAGGGGTAAATAGGGTTAATTGATAGAAAGTCTTACCCATCACTTACAGAGGGTAGGGGTTCAGTTCTGAAGTAGTTGGGAGCTATTCAAGTTGTTAAGGAAAGGTGGGAATGGCCAGATTATAATCACTGTAGGCAAATTTACTCTAATAGTGAAAATGGAGATAGGAGGAAGAAAGATTATTTGAAGGTTACAACGTTGCACATGACCAAGGCCAGCTGATTAAAGAGGCATGAAAGGACAGAGATGTGGTTAAGGAGAAAAGAAGGAGGAGTGAAGATGACTCATGCTTTGACTCTGATTCATAAAGAGAATAACATTATTAACAGGAAGGGTCAGAAGGAGGTGAAGTTTGTTAATTATCAATAGATAATATGAGGCTTTGAAAGCACTGATTAGGGTGATGATGAATCTAGTAATTGTTGCGCACTTACTTGCTGGGCCTACGCCACGTTTTACACGCATGATCTCATTTATTTCTCAGAGCCACTTCAGAGCTTTTTATGCAGGCTGCCCAAGTTTCCACTGCCTGTTTGTGGCAGAGTCAGGATCCAGTCCCCAGGAGCCTACTCCAGAACACGATGTATTAAGCTCTAATAGAGTGTCTGCATTTGAATGGGCTGGAAGGAAAGGCAGGGAAGGGGTAAGAGAGAAGGAAAGATAAATGAAAAAGGAAGGTGGAGTGATTGGGGATGGGAAATCCCAGGGAAGATCACAGAGAGTCAGCTTTTCAGAAAACTGAAGGTGGATGTTTCTGAAAAGCTAAGAGTAGAAGTGGATCTAAGAAAAGGCATTTATATTTAGTGAACCAAAGAATATTTCTTGGTGGCTGTAAAAGCAGTTTCAGAAAAGGGGTGAAGGCTCAAGTATGTTGGCATGGCGTGGAGGAGGGAGTGATTGATGAGGAAGCAGGCGCCGCAGAGGTAGGCTCTAGGGAGGTCTAGTTCTGAATACGTTCATCAGTAGGGTAGATGTTAGGATATACAATCTTGATTTTCCAACTCACGCAGTTCATTGAAGTGTTAAGATATAAAGACATTTTGGAAAATAAAAACCGTAAGCAAAATAGAGAACTAAGTTATTGTTGCTGGGAAGGAGAGGGAAATAGTGCCACCCACCGCACCAGAGGGTAGGGCTGCTGAGGAAAACTGGTTAAGGCTGGGGACACTTCCTTGGGTGGCAATCAGCAGGGGAACAGTTTAAATTGTAGGAGAAATCAGGCTCTTCCAGGGGAAGAGGATGATGAGATCCACTACCTACTGCCGACCTTAAACAAATAGCTGCCAGAACTTTTCCTGGCAAAATGGGTTTATGTAGGAACAGCGAAGAATTCAGTTCAGGACATGCCATCTAATGGCAACCAAATGCAAATCTCCAGAACAAAGGAAAGGAAACTTGATTTATAGAGGAATGAGAGACTTCAGAGGGCTCCTGTTAAGCAAGAGGAACCTGGAAGTTTGAAAGGTAGTCTTTTCATTGGCTGAATTGTAAGTCTTTCATTGGCTGAGTGTTTGTGCAATGATCCTCCTTCCCGCTCAAATAGTAGAATTAAAAAAAAACAAAAACAAAAAACTTCCTGATGGAGATGGAAAATGCATCTGTTAGAGGGTAAGAACCCTACTAACTCCAATTTCAATAAGGTTCTTATATTTGGTTCTGTTTTGCTTATTAGTTTTGTTCATTATTGTCCTGTAATGGGTGAGATCAAATGATATTTGTCCTTCACTGACTGGCTTATTTCACTAAGCATAATACTCTCCAGTGCCATCCATGTTGTTGCAAAGGGTACAAGTTCCTTCTTTCTTTCTGCTATATAGAATTCCATTGTGTAAATGTACCAAAGTATTTTGATCCAATCATCCACTGATGGGCACTTAGGCTGTTTCCAGCACTTGACTAGTGTAAATAGTGCTGCTATGAACATAGGTGTACATAGGTTCTTATGAATTGGTGTTTCAGGGGGTTGGGGAGAGGGGGGAGGCAGAGGCAAGGAAGGGGAGCAGCTTAGACAAGAACCTAGTATAAAGGAACCATGGACATGGACAACAGGTGGGATTGACTTTGGGGGGAATGGGTGGGTGGGGAGGGGGACAGAGGGGAACAAAAAGGGGATGGATGTAATACAACAACAATAAAAATTTTTTAAATAATAAACTAATAATAGAAAGTAAGATTCTGTTTATTAATCTTCGCAGTAAAGAAGTTTGGGCTCTGTGAATGAGGACCCTTTCTTCTAGACTAGGAAGAAGTCAAAAAGAAGGAGTGGAGTGCTCTTAACCTCCTAACTGTAGCAAAGAAGACCAGAGACACTCACTCATATTTGATAATCTTACCTTTTTCAGTAAATTTAGGAGCAGGGTAATTAGTGACTGAGAGAGGTTCCAGTTAGCAGCCCTGGGGGAGATAGGCAACAGTTTCTGTGGGGATGCAGTGAAAAATCAGTTGGAGGTAAGTAAAAAGGTTGCTGCATAGTACTATGGTTCATGATGAGGTTGAACAGCATGAATTTTTAGTATAACTAGTTTCCAGGGTTATGTGATTTTCTTTTGCATTATTTAGGAGTCTGGCAATAAAGAACCCAGCTGGCAGGATTTACAAAAGGTGAAGAAAAGGAGGATTCTAGTGAACCCATTTTAGAAATAAATAACTGGTTAAGAGAGCCAGACAAGGGCCTTTTTTAAAGCTGTATGCCAGTTGAGTTGGGTGCAGGTTTTCGTGGGCAGATGTAGGAAAACAGTTGGAGCTGAAGAAAGAGCTAAGGAAAAAGAGGGAGACAGGAGTATGGTAGTCAAGAGTGAGGCACATGAAAGGGCTTAGTGCAGAGGAAATGCACTCAGGGTATCTGTGTTTGACAAGTAGGTAGAACTGGCCGTGTTCGGGGAGTGGTGCTCGTGCTACCTGGCTGTGAGGAATCCATGTCAGGATGTTAGAAATAAAAATAATCAAGGTATTTTAAGTGATCAAGGACACTGGTAGTGGGTGTGACAGAAAGGAGGATCTGCGGTCCAGATAAAAATTCATAAACGATCATCAACTAATGCCCAGAAAACAGACCAAAAACCAAAAATAAATAGGGAGAGAGAGAAATTGTTATAAATAAATCATCATAGAGACTTGAAAAGGCAGGCATTACTGAGCTGTATTATTAGGTGATTTTAAAAAAATAACCACTGGCATCTCACCAGTAATATGGTATGTTAGAGGAATGTTGACAGGAAGACTTAATTTTTCAGGCAATATGTTTGTAATCAGATGTGAAAACTGGAATGCTCCTCTTCAGTGGTTTACCTCTATTATATATTCAATGTGAATTATAGTTAAATTTAACATTTTTAATGCTGGATCCTATATTTTTGAACTCGTATCTATTTTAGCCACATGGCTTTGAGATGTTTCCAAAAATCCGGAGAAGGCAAAATATTATTTCTGTCATTTACATTATATCTATTTCTAAAACTATTTGTATTTTTGAAGTATGTTAAAAAGTCTTGTAGATGTGTAGCAGAACCCGACAAATTCTGAACCAGTTTCTGCTCTGTCATCAACTTTCTGTGTGAATTTGATTTACTCATCAATAGAATAGATATTATGATAATAGTGGTTTTCTTTTTTTAACCTTTGCTTGTGTTTTAGTTTTTCAATTGCAGTGACATTCAATATTATACTAGTGCCAGGTATATGACATAGTAGTTAGACATTTATATAACTTACAGAGTGATCCCACCGTAAGTGTATAGCATGTCTGGCACCATGCATAGTTATTACAGTAGTAGTGACTGTATTCCTTATGTCACTATTTACATCCCCATGACTGTTTTGTAACTATCAATTTGTAATTGTTAATCTCCTCACCTTTTTCACCCAGCCTGCCAACACCCTCCCGTTTAGCAGCTATCAGTTTGTTTTCTGAATCCATGTGTGTGTGTTTTATTTTTTTATTGTATTCCACATAAAAGTGAAATCACATGGAACTTATTTTTCTCTGTCTGACTTATTTCACTTAGCATAATACCCTCTAAGTCCATCCATGTTGTTGCAAATGGTAAGACTTTTCTATGGCCAAGTAATATTCCATTATATATAGTATTACACATTCTTGATCCAGTCATCTGTTGATGAACCCTTAGGTTGCTTATATATCTTTGCTCTTGTAAATAATGCTGTAGCAAACATAGAGATGCATATATCTTTTTGAATTAGTGTTTTTAATTTCTTCAAATAAATACTGAGAAATGGAATTGCTGAGTCATAGTAGTTCTATTTTCAATTTTTTGAGGGACCTCCTATTTTCCATGGTGACTGCATTTGCAATCCCAGTAACAGTGCACAAAAGTCCCCTTTTCTCCACACCTTAGCTAACACTAGTTGTTTGTCAATTTATTGATGCTAACTACTATGACAGGCGGAACATGATATCTCATTGTGGTTTTTAATGTGCATTTTCTTGGTGATTAGTGACATTGAGTAGTATCTTTTCATATGTCTATTGGCCAACTGTGTGACCCTTTGGAAAAATGTCTGTTCTGGTTCTCTGTCCATTTTTAAATCAAATTTTTTGGCTTTTTTTCTTTTTCTTTTGGTGTTGTATGAATTCTTTATATATTTTGAATATTAACCCTTTATCAGATATATGATTGACGAGTATCTTCTTCCATTCAGTAAGTTTTCATTTTGTTTTGTTAATGGTATTGTTTTGTTTTATTTTGCTATTGCAAACACATTTTAGTTTGATGAAGGTCCATTTGTTTATTGTTCGCTGTTGATTCCCTTGCCCAAGGAGATGTAGAGGTCTGTCCAGAAGGTATCCAGCTAAGTAATATGAAAAATAGAGACATTTATTGAAGAAGATACAAAATACAAGAAACATTGTACATAGGACAAGGACGCCTCAGTTACCTTCAAAGTAGGCATCTTGGGACTTCACACGGTTCTCCCAATTGCCATCAGCTGCCGCATTGTAATTTTCCTGAATCTCATCAATGGTCTGACATCTCTTCCCTTTCAAAGGTGATTTTAGTTTTGGGAAAAACCAAAAATCACAGGGTGCCAAATCTGACCTATACAGAGGCTGACCCAGAGTCACCTGAGTGATTTGGTGTTTCACGAAAAAGCTCTTCATGAAATGTGATACATGAGTGGGTACATTGTTGTGATGAAGCTGCCAATCACTGCCCATAACTGCAGCTTCTGAATCACTGAGATAGTTTCTGCAGAAAAATGCTCAAACTTAATGCAAAATCTAATGTTGATTCATTGTTCTACTCAGTCATTTTAAAGGTGATAGCCACATGGTACACGTGCTCACTCAACCGCATCTACCTCCTTCACTGACTAGTACAGTAAAGTCATCATTGTTCATGCATGTGCATTTCAGTCCATTTTCCTGGGCTGTCAGTTTATATCAATGTCTGTCACACAAACCATTCTCATTATATTAAAATAGCTGGACTTTTTCCAGACTTCATATATCAAAAAAAAAAAAAAAAATGTTACTAAAAGCAATATCAAAGAGTTTACTGCCTATCTTGCTTCTAGGAGTTTAATAGTTTCAGGTCTTACGTATAAAGCTTGAATCCATTTTGAGTTTATTCTTGAGCATGGTATAAGAAGGTAGTCTAGTTTTATTTTTCTACATATATCTGTTCAACTTTCCTAGCACCATTTATTGAAAAGACTGCCTTTAACACATTGCATATGCTTGCCTTCTGTGTCATAGATGAATTCGCTTCGTCGGTGTCATTTATTTATGGGCTCTCTATGCTGTTCTGTTCATCTATGTGTCTATTTTTATGCCAGTACCACACTGTTTTGATGACTGAAATATTGTTGTACAGTTTGAGATTAGGTAATATGATACCTCCAACCTTGTTCTTTCTCAAGATTGCTGTGTGGTCTTTTGTGGTTTTATATAAAACCACTATAGGATTATTTTTTCTAGTTCTGTGATAAATGCCATTGGTATTTTGACAGGGATTGCATTGACTCTACAGATTACTTTGGATAGTATGGACATTTAAACAATATTCAAGCCTTGGCTGGTATGGCACCGGACTGCAAACCTGAAGGTTGCTGGTTTGATTTTCCAGTCAGGCAGGTTGCAAGCCAGGTTTCCAGCCAGGTCCCTAGCTGGAGGCAGCTGAAAGGCAACCATACATTGATGCTTCTCTCTCTTTCTTCCTCCCTCTCTGCCCTTCTCTCTGAAAATAATGAATATAATCTTTAAAATAAATAAATAATGAAAAACTTGTTTATTATTTTTTTAAAACAATGTTCATTCTTATTTGTATCTTCTTCAATTTTTATCTTGAGTGTCTTATAATTTTCTAACTATAGGTCTTTTACTTAACTAAATTTATTCCTAGGTATTTTTATACTATTGTAAATGGGGTTGTTTGCTTAATTTCTTTTATAGCTTTTTTGTTGTTGTTGTTAAAGATTTTATTTATTATTTTTAGAGAGAGGGATAGGGAGAGAGGCATCAATGTATGGTTGTCTTTCACCTGCTTTCAGCTGCGGACCTGGCTGGAGACCTGGCTTGCAACCTGGTTATATGCCCTGGCTGGGGAATCGAATCAGCAACCTTCGGGTTCACAGGCTGATACCTTATCCTCTGCGCCACCAGCCAGGGCCTCTTCTAGTTTATTATTGGTATATAAAAAACAACTAATTTTTCAGTGTTAACTTTACTGATATTATTTATCAGCTCTAATATATTTTTGTGGCATAATTAGGGTTCTCTGTGTATAGGATCATGTCATCTGCAAATGACAGTTTCCTTTCACTTTGAATGCTTTTTATTTTATTTTTTTTAAAGATTTTATTTCATTATTTTTTAGAAAGAGGGGAAGGGAGAAAGGTAGAGAGGAAGAGAGACATCAATGTATGGTTGCCTTTCACCTGCCTCCAGCCCCAGACCTGACTGGAGACCTGGTTTGCAACCTGGTTATGTGCCCTGGCTGGGGAATCGAAACTGCCACCTTTGGGTTCGCAGGCTGGCACTTTATCCATGGATGCTTTTTATTTTATTTTTATTTTTCTTATCTGATTTATATGGCTGGGACTTACTATGTTGAATAAAAGTGGTTTAAAATGGACACGCTTGTCTTGATCCTGATCTTAAGGAAAATAGTTTTAGCTTTTCACCATTGAGTATGATGTTAATTGTGGGTTTGTCATAAATGGACTTTATTATTTTGAGATATGTTCCCTCTAATACCACTTTGCTGAGAGCGTTTATCATAAATGGATGCTGGATTTTGTCAAAGGCTTTTTCTGTATCTACTGATAGGATAAGAGTTTTATCTTTTATTTTTGTTTATGTAGTATATCATGTTAATTGATTTATAGATATTGAATCAACTTTGCATCCCAGAATAAATCTCATTTGATCATGGCATATGATATTTTTAATATGTTGCTGAATTCTGTTTGCTAATATTTTGTTGATAGTTTTTGCATCTTTTTTCATCAGGGATATTTACCTATAATTTTTTTATGTCTTTGGTTTTGGAATCGGGATATGCTGGTTTCATAAAATAGCTTGGGATCTTCCCTCCTCAACTTTTTGTAATAGTTGTAGGATAGGTGTTAATTCTTTTGAATTTTTGATAAATTTTACCTGTGAAACCATCTCCTTTAAGACTTATTTGTTGGGAGTTTTTGATTACTGGTTCTATTTTGTTAGTAGTTCAGTCTGTTCAGATTTTCTGTTTCTTTGTGACTCTGTTTTAAAAGATGTACTAGTGATTTTCTAACTTGAGCAGTTTAAGATATAAAGGCATTTTGAAAAAAATTGAGAATCAATAAAAAGGACTATATTGACCATTTCAGTTAATATAATTCCTGGGCTTAATTCAACTTTCATTGTTTTAAAAGGTTGGTTTTAGTTATTGGTATTCTATCATAATATGAACATAAGTTTCAAGAAGACTAATTGCTTTCATAATTAGCAAGTGTAGCAAAGGAAGGTATACACAAAAAGACTTAAATTCATAATTATGTGTGGTCTAAAAAGATCTGGGAAAAAACTACAGGAAAGGGGATATCCTTTTGGACCATGAGCCCCCCACCCCACCCTGTTTCTGAACATCATGGACTCCAGCTCTCTGTTTGTTCTACTAAAAGAGATGCTCTAGTCTTTGTTGTAACTCTTTGCAGTTCTCATGATGAGAAAGAAGTCCTATCAAAATGGGTTTATATTCTTGCTTTTCTACTATTGTTCTTGTAGCACATGAAATCTATGAATTAGCAATTATGTTTCTAAAAAATAACACTTTGATATTCCATAATGAAGAAGAAACTAAAAGGAAAGCTGAATAATCAAGAGGCACTTAGCAGAAGCTGTGAAAAATTGAATTTAGTGTTACCCTATAATGATAGGTAGATGATTGATGGGTGTAAGGGAGGGAAGGAGGGAGGAAGGAAGGGAGGGAGGGACGGAGGAAACCAAAAAAATGCTGTTAATGTTCTCAAAGGAAAATGACTATGTAAATAAACACATTCAATTTTATAAGAATAAAATGCAAAAATAGTCATTTGAAATAACTTCTATGGGACTAGATGCTTTGATCCTTTGAGAATGTGGGCAGCCCTAGGACATAGATTCCCCCAGAAGTGGGAGCTGTGTGACTTGGGTGAGGTCCCTGGTGACTACTAATCACCGCAGTGTAAACAAACATAGGCAGGAAATAAATGCGGGTAGGGCAAGGGTCTAGAAACTTGCCTTCCTTCTAGAACAGTGTCATGTTTTTCAGCATTAGTGGTTTGTTAGTTTGTTTGTGTTTCCCTAAGGGAAGGAAGGAGATGGAGCATAGCTGCTGTCTCTGTCACAGAAACCTTTCCTTACAGAGGCAGTGTCTGTCCTTGACAAATGGATTTCCTTGTTGGCAATCTCTGTAACGCTGAGAAGTAAGGGACTCTTCACTCTTGCTGCAGTTATTGGTTGCTTTCCCCAAACTGACAAGCTGGTCTGTGGAACGGTAAGAAGAGTTTCGAGTTACCAGAATTAAGCAAACCCACTGAGGAGCAGGAGCAGCCACAGGGGGAGGGGAGGGGCGGGGCGGGGGAGGGGAGAAGGAGGAAGAAGAAGAGGAGGAGCAGCAGGAGCTGCAAAAGAAGCAGAGCATTTAAGCGCTGCAGCAGCTGCTCCTCTGATTGGCTGGTGGTTCAGCTGCTTCTCTGGAACAAAAGGTCAAAGTGGACTGCAGTGTGAGTGTAGAGAGGCAGTCAATAAAAGCATTGCTTGAAGAAGTTTGGAGGACAGCAGTGCACTGGCTAACTGCAGAGCAAGTTGCTTCAGCTGTGAGCTGCATCCTCCCGCCCCAAGCCCAGCTTAGCCACTGTAAGACGACGTTCACTCTGCAGACGACCAAACTTGGCACTTGGCGTGGATGAGGCAGTTGTGAGGGTCCCTTGCAAATTTATATACAAGAATGGCTTGTGAAATCATGCCTCTGCAAAGGTAGTGTTCTTTCCTGTTTGTTCTGCTTTATTCTGTTCGTATTTTCTAAGTAGTATAAAACCATATAACTTGGCCGTACTTGGCATCTTTTAGTAATATGCTGCAAACTCTGTGGAGACCATGGTACATAATGTTCTTCATCAGAAACAGAAAATTTAATATTACAACAGCTTCTTTTACCAATGGTTATGCCCAACATTTTATCTTTTCCACTTAATTATTCTGTTCAGTTTTTGTCCTTGAATAAAAACAAATATAAGAAAATATCTTTGAACTTTAAAGAAAAACAAAAACTGAAGATATATTGAGCAAATTTATAATAAAGGTCAATCAGCTCCAAGCTCATTTTAAAGGATGTTGATAGGTTAAAGACCTTTTAAAAATGCATGTTTAAGGTCCTTCCTTTCTGGAATTCTAGGCAAATATTTTCTATCAGTAAGAACAATAATACATGAACGTAAATGTTAAGGGTAATATTCCCCCATGAATAATCATAGATGGATTTATTAGACGAATGACACCTTTTATAAAATTGCTATATTAGAACACTTGAGAATAGGCTGTTTTGTTCGCTGTTAATGATTGTAGTGAATTATGGAGGGCGGAGCACAGAAAGGTAAATTTAAACAAAGGGGTTTGTTAGAACACCACTGGTGAACTACTAAGTAATGTATCCTGAAACGTTAAAGCTGGAAGTCACCTGTGCGATGATGGGGTCTAATCCTTCGGTTTCACAAGAGGAAAACTGAGGCATTGAAGAACCCTCAGAGTTGCACAAGGTCGTGTTTTATCATTTTTTTAATGACTTTTGCCCGTTGTATTGCAACTCCAACTGCTTTACATGTGATGGCATGTGATCCCATATAAATGCTTCCTTTAAGAAAACTATAGAGGATTTTATTATTGAAATGATTTTTTTAATCAAGTAATAAATACAGCTTATATAAATTTTTATATGTATTTTAATTTTATTGTTGTATTACACCCATCCCCTTTTTGCTCCCCTCTCTCCCCCTCCCTATTTTTTTTTTTTTTAATCAGGACACATTAATGAGGTTGCAAGCCAGGTCTCCAGCCAGGTCTGTAGCTGGAGGCTGGTGAAAAGCGACCACACATTGATGTTTCTCTCCCTCTCTGCCTCTTTCTCTTCCTCTCTCTCTGGAAATAATGAATAAAATCCTTTTTTAAAAATCAGGACAAAAAATGAATTTCATTTTAAAAAATCATGCCATCTGTGTTTTACTGAATATTCATGTATTAATAATTAAAATTAGGTAAACAAAAATTGTATTTGCAAAATGGTTTTTGCACACGTATACTGTGAGATAAACTAGTGTAGCTGCTTTTCTTTGACTGCAATGACAACTGCACTGTGATGGGGACCTGATGGAGTGTCCCAAGAAATCCTTTCCTAAAAAATTGACCCATAAGGTCAGAAAGGGGTTTATAGAATAGATATATCTGAATTTTCTGAATTTTTCCATATTAACTCAGTGGGGAGCTTGAAGCTTGCAAGAGACTAAAATGAATTCATACTTTTTGCAGTTGATTTGGTTTCCAACTGTAGAGTTGGGGACTTGTTTTTCTTATGATGACCTCAGTTCTTTAGGGTCTTAAGCATGTCCTATTTTATATAAGAATATTGGCTATTACCAAACTCTGTAATGAGCTACTTGATGATATAACTATTAAGAAGGAAGTAGATCTGCCTGGGCTGGTGGCTCAGTGGATAGGTGCTGGCCTGTGAACCCAAAGGCCACTGGTTTGATTCCCAGCCAGGGTACATGACCAGGTTGCAAGCCAGGTCTCCAGCCAGGTTCCTAGCTGGAGGCAGGTGAAAGGCAACCATACATTGATGTTTCTCTCCGTTTCTTCCTCCCTCCCTACCCTTCCTTCTAAAAATAATGAATAAAATATTAAAAAAAAAAAAAAGGAAGTAGATCTTTATACTACTAAAATATTGTTTAAGGAGTTGATAAAAACTAAAATAGAATCAGCATCATTTCCTCCAACATTATTTTGCATTATTAATCCTTATCATTAAACCTGTGTAAGAGGAATAATTTGAATTTGCATTCAAAAATGCTCTTCAGCAAATTCAGTGTTTGCTGACCTTTGAGAGTCTAATTTAATTGGTTACTCTGCAATCTTCATTTCTGTTCTCTGCCTGCCTTTGATTATAAACGTCCTGAAGGCAAGGATCAGGCTTGTGTGGTTCTCTTCCTTAAGGATCTCTTGTGAATTTAAGCACTTATGCAGAAAATGTACTTGTTCCCAGTTCGATGTCTTTCTCTTGCTAAGGATCTCTGGACTGGTAATGACGGTTGTTGCCAGCCACCCCCACTGTTATGCTGCCTGAACCAGGAAGGTTGCAGAGCCTTGTGGTATGCCTGCTATCTGATGGGATGAGAGCCTAGAGGGACTAGAACTGAAATAAAAGTGGATGAGTAAAAGAACAGTTTTAAATACCAGTTAAGAAATGTATACTCACTATTTTATTGAGCAGAGAGGCAAATGCTTCTCATACTTTAGGCACATGAGAGATACCTGGGGAACTTATTTTTAAAATTAACTTCATCCTGATGTCCCTCTTCCTTGGACTTACTGAATCTGAATGTGGCAGGGAAATTATCTACATTTTAGCAAGCTTCCTAAAAGCAAAACTGATAAAAATGATCCACACATTCAGGAAACACTGATCTAAATTCTGGTTAATGATTATGCCTGGTCTAAAGTCATTGACAATAGGTATACGTAAGAATCTAATACTATACTACTCAACATCCTGAAATAGCATACTGAGTATAGTGACCTTTTTGAGTTTCCTTTTTTTTTTTTTCATAATTGATGCTTTTATTTACTAGACGGTGAGTGTTACCTATTAAAACAAACCATACCAAGAATGTTGTTTAACAGTTTAAGACTGAACACTATTCTATGCTACCAGTGATACTAAGGTAATTACGACACAGGCTCTGCTTCAAAGAGGTCACATGCTAGTCAGGATGCAGACACATCACCAGACAATGACAATATGTGTGGTGGACAGTATGCTTAGCATAATAATAGAGATGTGCCTGCATGAATAACATTGCCCCAGGTTTTATTTAGCCTCATAATAAGCTTATGATCTTACTAGAGGGCATGTTTATACCCTAATGTCTAGTTAACTTACCATTTTCATGAGTGAGTTGGTTTTTTTAAAAGATTTTATTTATTATCCTCAGAGAGAAGGGAAGGGAGATAGGGAGAGAGGGAGAGATGCAGAGAGGGAGAGAGACATCAATGTGTGGTTGCCTTTCACCTGCCTCCAGCTACAGACCTGGCTGGAGACCTGGCTTGCAACCTGGTTATGTGCCCTGGCTGGGAATTGAACCAGTGACCTTTGGGTTCGCAGGCCGGCACCTTATCCACTGTGCTACCAGCCAGGACATGAGTGACTTTTTAGCCTCTCTTAGCATATTGTGAAAGTATGTAGAAGATAAATTTCTTACTGCTCATCTGTGGCTAAGATGAGAATAGCAGATGAAGTTGAAAGCTAAGAATGAAATAAGACACTTCGACTCCCTTTAATGTATTTTGCTCTCTATTTATTACTTAATGTAATTTTCAGGCTTTCCAGGATGGAGTTGACTATTTAGAAACTCATGATCTTTAGAAAAAACTGCAGAGGCTAAATGTTTAAAATGTGACTCTGTAGAGTGAAGAACTCAGTTCTTACATTTCACTTCAGATGGCTTAAATTAAAGATGGGCTCTTGTTACGTACCTATGAAGATGGTTAAATGATCCCAATTATTTTTAAATACTACAATATTTACATGTATTCTTTTATACTTAATTTTAAAACTCAACATATTGTGTAACATTGTATGGACATTCTTACCATCTGAAAAAGTTCCCCAACAGAAATTAAATAAATAAACTATTAAAAGTTGAAATAAGAGTTTTATTTTTTCAGGTGACTAAATATACCTTCTATCACAAATGATATGGTGTGTTTTATTAGATATCAGGCTTTACTCATACCTCAGGCTCTTTGCATGATTCATATTCCATTGGATTTTTTTCCTTATATATTGTGATCGGATCTATAGGTTAAAATCTTTATTTTATGTATAGCCTCTTGTTAATTAATATCTATCACAAAGCACTTTAGCTTTTTCACAGCATTATTTTGATTTGCTTGATTAACTTTCCAATACCTGTTAACTCAATTTATATCCACAAAGAATGGTGGAGAATGAAGTTAATCACTGGCTATTTAGTTTCTTTTGGTTTTATTGCATTATCTTATTCTTTCACATGTTAGCATCTTGTTCTTTCCTTGGCTTATTTACCAAAATGGGAAACAGAGATTAATAATGTCTATGTAATTCTTTTCTTCATCAAGAAAATTTTTATATATATGTTAATGAATACTTATTTTGTGATGGTGCAATACATCATAATTCCCTTTTGTAATGGCTCTTTCATGAAGACTTATAACAGCAGGATTAATTAGCACATATTATTAATCCAGCATGGGAAAATTCCACTAAAATTTCTTACAGCAGAATTCATCTAGCCTTTCTAAGTATCGACCTTTAGAACATCCTTTTGCAAACCAAGCACATATTGATAACATGCGGATGGCATGGGAATTCACCAGGGAATCAATCACCCAGGTGGTAACGGCCCCGCTGTGTGTTTTCCGTGTGGTGTTAGAGGGCCCTCGACTGCTCGTGGCAGTGACACGTTCGGCGAAGTTATAAACTCGGTATATTCCTAACTGGTTGCCAGTTGGATCCTTCACTCTCCTCCCCCTACACAGACCTACTTGAAGAAGAAGTTAAAAGCTGCCTCCCTTCAAATGTGGGTAAACCCTTAGGAGGTCATATAACTTACACTTTATCACCTCTACGGTCAATGTCTGGTAGTTACAAGAATTCATTGAGAATAAATAAGATCTCGGTGGACTGTACTCTCATATGATGGTCACAGTACCTCTGGAGTCTACATATTATTACTCTTAAGAAAACAGCAGGAACTAAGGTGAGGATATGTTTCAGTTTTATGGCAGTCACCCTATCTAGACCATGGAAAAAATAGAGGTGTTGGATACTCAGCACAAAACCGTGGGGAAAACAGTGAAAAGGGAGTAAACTTGGCATGAAAACTCATATCCAGGCACTGACTCCCATATGAATTTGGGCAGGTCATCTTCCTTGTCAATAAAATGGTGTGGCAAAACCTGACATAATTACTTATGGGAGAAACTTTGTCATTAAAGAATACAAGGTCTGTCCTGAAAGTACTAGCTGCACAAACTGTTTTATTGTACTGGCTTTGGCTCCTTATTTTTAGGATAGATCCCCTACGATAGTTCTTTGTAAAATATAAAAGTACTTGGATATAAAGAGTAGAATGGTGCTTTTCTTTTGATTTTATTATTCTTACACTTGCAGTACCTTTCAACTCTTTGAATGCAATATACTAAACACAGTTAAAGTGAGGTTCCAACATTGCCCTCTGTTTTATTGGTAAATGCTAGAAAGTGACCTAAAGAATGGTTTGTGGGCCCTGGCTGGTGGCACAGTGGATAAGGCACCAGCCTGCAAACCCGGGGGTCGCAGGTTCGATTCCCCAGCCAGGGCACATGGCAGGGTGCAGGACAGGTCTCCGGTCGGGTCTGTGGCTGGGGGCAGGTGAAAGGCGACCATACATTGATGTCTCTCGCTCTCCCTGCCTCTCTCTCTTCCCCTCTTTCTAAAAATAATTAAATAAAATATGTATTTTTTAAATTATAAAAAAGAATGGTTTGTGGGAAGTGCTACTGAAAGTACCTTGGAATCAAATTTCCTGAAACTCTCAAAACTTTTTACCTTATTTTTTCTATGATACTTATATATCAATGTAATGATCAGAATGAATTGCCAAACTAATTATTTGTACTATACAAAACCTTTTGAAAGCACTATTTATTATTTCCTTAGAAGACCTGGAAATAACAGTTTGAGATATAGTTTGCATGCTATGCAGTTTACCTGAAGTTATACTAAGTCAGTGGTTTTTAGTATATTCACAAGGTTGTACACCATCACTATAATCAATTTTGGAGTATTTTCTCACACAAGGAGAAACCCTGCACTTTGTACCTATCCACCTCTCCTGTAGACTAAATGTTTGTGGACCCCCATAATTTGCATGTTGAAGCTCTAATCCCCAGTGTGATGATATTTGGAGGGGAGGCCTTTGGAAGGTAATTAGACTTGGATGAGGTCATGGAGGTGTAGCTCCCATGATAGGCCTAGTGTCCTACTAAGGCGATGAAGGGACCAACATGCACTTCCCCTCCACTGCACCCTCCCAGCCCAGTTGCTTGGGGACGCAGCAAGAAGACAGCCATCTGCATGCCAGAGATAGCTCTCACCAGAACCCGACCCTGCTGGTACCCTGATCTCAGAATTCCAATCTCTAGAACCATGAAAAGTAAATGTTTCTGTTGTTTAAACCACCCAATCTGTGGCAGCCCAAGCTAACTAAATAGCACACAACCCCCCTATCCCAGCTCTAGGCAACCACCAGTCTACTTTCTGTCTATATTGATTCACCTCTTCAGACTCTACATTATTATCCTTGCACAGATCAACATGAAGCCAGGCGTGGAAACTCAATTTAGTTCTCAAATAAGAAAGACGTAATAATGAGAAATAGTGGGGACAGAGGTGATAAAAACAAAGTGGTAGGAAGTTCTAGAAGTTGATTTTTTAAATTAATGTACCCTCAAGAAGATATAAAAATACTGGGCAGTCAGAAGAGAGAGACACTGGGTTTGTTTTATAAAAACTTTAAAGTTTGGGATCAGGAAAACATGAAATCTTCTCATCAAATGTAAGAATAAAAATGAAAGGAAGGGAAATGGGATGAATGTAATACAACAATAAAATTAAATTAAAAAATAAAAATCAGAAAAATTGAATTTAATAGAAATTAAACTAAACTGCTTCATTCATCATATTGAATGGTACTAAAATGCTCGAAAAAGTTCAGGGTTTAGCAAAGTATAAGATTATAGATAATCAAACAGTAGTGTTAGCACTCAGCAAAGTCTTGATAATGCTGATTTTATTCAACAACCATTTACTGAGCACCTGGCATGTTCTAGGTACCTTGGTAGGTGCTGGTGGTACAAAGATAAAGACAAATCCTGGAGGTAAGAACTGAGAGAGAAATATCTACCAGCAGAGAGACATGGAGGAGGCATTTGAGATAGAGGGAACAGCATGTACAAATAAGGAGAAATATGAAAGGGTACTGAAAGGTCTAGAGGGGTATGTTGAAGTTAGATTGGGAAACCTCTTGTTTGTCAGGGTTATTAGACGTTTGTATTTTACCCCAAAAATAGTGTGGAAGCAGGACAGGCTTTTGAGTGTAGAGGATGAATCTGGTGAGAATCTTAAGGATAAATGGTGCAAGCAACAGGGAAAGAGAGTTTGCCCCTGTGAAAGGCTGAGACAGTGAAAAAGAGAAGGGAAGATCTAAGTGACTTCTTTTTAAAGAAAAAATCAATATAATTGGTTGGTTTACCAGGTGTGGGAGTAAGACAGAAATTTAAGAAGAGCAGTTGGTTTATTAGCATGACTTAAATATAACAGGAATGAAGATGCTGTTCTGTGATGCTAAATATGTCTCCAGCCAAGTCCCCTGTGAAGTGTGAGCCCGAGGGTCCTATGTGAGCCTCTTGGCTGCTCATTCAATCAGGAGGTGTTTATGGTTCACTTTTAACCTGCTAACTGTGGGGATGCACAAAAGAAGTAGAAAATAAAGCACCCCAATCCCTCCCTGCTTAAAAAACGCCTCCATATGCACACGGCATCACCCTCTCCAATTTCTAAGAGATTGAAAGCTGTCAATCAGAAGGTCATCAGAGATAGAATTTAGGTGGGTGGATGGGACTGAAATAGAATGAGATGTTCCTTTGAAACTGTAAGACAGAATGCAGGGGCTAAAGAAGGCCACAGTCATGAAGTAAGGAGGAACCCAAGAAGCATGCATCCCTGAGTCTTTTTCTCAAGACCATCCTGTGTTAAAACCAGGAAGCTAACAATTACAAGGGACTGTTAGCTCCCCGTGGCCTCTTCCAGACTACATCCTCCTGCCCACTGCTGGGCATAGCTGAACCCTCTTCCTCTCTGCCATCCGCACTCAACAAAACCTGTTCATCCTGGGCCCAGAGCTGATTCTAGAAGTGGGACATGGATGTAGAAAGTGTTTTCTCTCTGTCCTATGGGATCTCAATTGAAAAATATTCATTGGGTGCACATTATATCTATCAAACAGAGAAGTGTATTTGGCATAGTGTTTCAGAACAGTGTTTTTCAATGTGGGTCATAAAACTAACTTAGTAGGTTGTGACCTGTATTTTATATAATTTTATATAAAAACATAACAACATAGAAGATATCTAAAATCAGCATAATTTTATGAAATTTGTTTCCATTTTATGTTTATTTATAATCTCAAGATGTAAAATATATTTCTGACTGGATCATAGCCAGAAGTTTTTTATAATATTTTATCTGGACTACTTATTGAGGATAGTTCATTTGAATGAGAGGTTAACACAGGTCTGGAAATCAAACCCCATGCAATATGGGAACTTGATTCTAGTTGTGACAGTCCTACAAGTGAATTTCCAGAACACAACCTTTTTGTAAGATGGAGACACCTATATTAGGCAGGTTCTTATTTCTAAATTTAGGGGGAAATAGCAAATATATTAGTTCTCTAATATATTTTCCTAGGGCTGCTGTAATAAAGCACCACAAGAGCAATTTGTCATCCCACTGTCCTGGAGGTGGGAAATCCCAAATCCGTGTGCTGCCAGGGCCGTGATTCCTCAGAAGACACTGGGCACTGTGCTCCAGGCTTCTGTGTCCAGCTTCTGATAGTTCCTCGGCCTGTGGCAGCACAACTCAGTGTGCAGATGGCACTTTCCACCTGTCTCTGGATCCAAATTTTCCTTTTTTATAAGGACACTGCCCTAGTAACTTCACTTTAACTGGACCACTTCTGTAAAAATCGTACCCCAAACAAGGTCCATTTCTCATGTACCAGGGGTTAGGCTTTAGCATATCTTTTTGAAGGGACAGTGGCTCGACCCATAACAATATTATTTCAAACGTCCACTAGGTGTTCAAGCAAGTGGTAGGAAAAGAAAAGAGAAAGTGGTGGAAATGTTTTTTCTCTTACTGAGGGGAAAAGTTCGAAATTTTCAGACATCTTATTTTGTCTGTTCTGCCTCCAAAATAATATCATTTAGTGTGGGCCAAAACTGCATGTTCTATGAATGGTAACAGCTTCAGCTCTTTATACTTACCCTTTCATCCGGAAAATTCTTTTGCTCTTGGACTTTGATATTTTGTTCTTATTTCTACTGGCTATGTGTTGGATTTTTAATCACACTATACAAATAATGAAATAGTAAACAAGACTGCTTGGGTTTTACAGATATATAGATATATAGATATATCTCAAAATTATAGCAACAAACACTTAGCTGTGAATTAGTCTGAAAACTTTCACATTTGTTTTCCAAAAAGAACAGGGAGGTTATTTTTTCCATGTTGCCAGAAGGAGCCAAACCAAAAACCTGAGGCGCTACATCGCTCTGGAGTGGCCTTGCCTAGGACTCTGGACAAATCAAAAATGCTCCAGAAGGTGTGGCACTTCGTGTTTTGCAGAGAAAGGAAGAAAAGAAAATGAGCTAATTAACTTCACTTATCTGATCATTCTCTTAGAAATGTTCTCTTCTTCATTGTTCAACGTTCTGTTGCAACATGAGAAAAAAAGCTTTTTAATTTTATCCTTCTAAAAAAAAAAAATGGAACCATTTCTGTCCTTCGATTCCTCTTTCCCTTTCACTCCTTTCCTTTTTAAGCGCCCAGGTGGTTTTCCTAGTTTCTCCAATGAATGGCACTTATTCCTTAGCATTTACTTAATTCTCTGTCCTCAAGGAACACAAATATTGCCCCTAATCAAATCACTTGAAGCTATGTTTCAAGTGTGTAACTAAATATGCAAATTATGTTCATTATTTTGGTAGCCGGACACATTAACCAATCAGCAAGTGGACTAATTGGAATGTTTCAAAAGGAAATGGAATCAAATGGTGGTTTGATCCAGTAGTTGAAAGTCCAGTCTGAATATCTCACTCTGGGATTCTCCCAATAGTATTTGATTTTTCTGAGATGTAGTAAACACCATGATTTTCATTATTTCAATTAGCTGCCATAATTCAAGTGATTGGCATTGCATTCTGTGACTTTAGTTTAGAAATTACTGTAGCTCATGAAGATCCTAAGTCTTCATTTACCAGTGTTGTACCATATTGAAAAATAAGATAGGACCCTGCAAAACCCTAACCTCTGTGTTATTGTTATTTTTACTTCTGGCTTCATAGATTTGGACTATTGGGCTTATTTGATGAATGTTTTTCCCACAGGCAGTGTTGAGAGAATATCACACCGCATGTCTAAGGACGTTAAGCACCTGATTGCCTGACGTATATGAATTAGTTGATTGCCCAAATCGCTCAATATATGTTTAAATTTTTCAAGCAATTTAATTAGCTGCTTAAGCCTGGCCGTTATTCAGAGTCAGCAAACACAAGTAATTCAAACATGAGGTTTATACTGGTAACCAAAGAGGAAATTGAGTGAACGCCATACTGTTGTTACTCTTTATCATGGGCTTAATTTCATGGCACACATTCCTTCTTTCATTCACGTTTCATGTGCTTAAATTATTTTTTAAATTAAAAATGAATAAGAATTAATTCTCAATTTAAAATTTAGGCAAAAAATGATAATATCATTGGGCATGCCTGAGAGAGTAACACAAAACTCAAAACAGGCTTAAGCAGCCTCTATACGTAGATGTCCGGGGACTTGTATTAATAGTACTATACCCATTTTGCTCAGATGAAGAAATGGTTATCTTTTCAAATATTTTGCATTCTTGTAAGTAAATTTTGTGGAAAAGTTTATTTTCTCAATTCTATTTGGTAGAATTGTCCTTGGCCACTTTTCCTTAAAATTGCTTTTGAAATCAGTGTTTTACATTGAGTTTTATCATTAATTGATTTAATCCATTTGAAACCAAAGCTTTACTTGTTTCAGAATATATAGCTTTACCAAGACTACATTACTAATCTCGACACATGAGTACTTTAATGAAAGGGGAAAGAAGAATATGCTAATTAACTATCAAAGTTGATTATCATCATTTTCTTTTCATATTATATGGCCTTCATAGTCTTTTCAAATTATACTGTTTTTAGTTATGGGCATAAATTGCTGTCCTGTTGACTGCTGCTGATTGAGGGACAGAAGGTGTGAGGAGGAAAGGATTGATTTGATTGTCTCTACTACAAAGAAAGTTAGCACAAACATTAATAAAAAAAGCATTAGGCACACACATAAACAGCTGTATCATGTAAATCATCACCCAGAATTACTTCTGAATTGTAAAAAAGCCAACCATATCTATAATTTAATGTTAGCTAAAGTACCCTTGTTAATTTTTATGATGATTTGTTACATGTTAGCGTTAAGGATCTGTTCTGAACAAAGCGGTGCTTCGGACAGTGCCCATTACATGACACCTGGAGGCAATTTTTCTAAATAAAATCATAACTGGTTTTTACTAACAGCCTTTTTGCAGAATGTTGATCATAATTAGTGCTTTTTAACACTGAATCTTGATTAAAAAACAAACTTAATTTTAATATTTTTATAAGTGCTTTCTAGGAGTAGTTTGAAGTCAAACATGGAAGTCCCTTGTATCGGTTTGGCTTGAAGCTAGCTGGCACTGGTTGCACTGCTCCGGATGCTGTCTTCCCAAGACACCCGGGCATGTCTTGGGTATTGCTGCCTCTGTGTTTTCAGCTCTGCCACCTAACTTCACAAGGTTTGCCTCAGCTGTCCACGTTAGAGTTAATGTTAGAGATTGGGAGGAATTGGCACAGCCAGTTACAAACATTAAAATCTTCATAAACAAAATAAACCAAAAAAAAATTAAATAAATTAAATCTTCATAAATGTTAGAAGCTAAGATATATTTAAATTGGAAACCACAATCATGAGAGAATGATAAATAATATGTCATGCTTTGTGCCATCTTCCAATTAAAATGTTAAGACCTTTGCTGGCCTGCAAACCCAAAGGTTGCTGGTTCAATTCCCAGCCAGGGCATATAACCAGGTTGCAAGTCAGGTAGGTCTCCAGCCAAGCCTGTAGCTGAAGGCAAGTGAAAGGCAACCACACATTGATGTCTCTCTTCCCCTCTGCCTCTCTCCCTTCCCCTCTCTCTCCAAAAATAATAAATTAAATCTTTTTAAAAAATAAAATAATAAAATAAATAAAATGTTAAGACCTTTGCAACTTCCAGGACAAGTAGGAGGGTGTATGTGTGTGTGTCTTACACAGTAACTTTGTAATAAGATTTTGGTGATTGCCTTTGTAATATCACCAATTGAAGCAAACTTTTCCCTTTTCATTAACGATGCTTAAGAAAATTTTAAAATAAGCCAAGAGAAAGAGAACACAAAAGTTACGTACTTGCTTTCCCAAAGGTGATGTATAAGGTTAACAATAGGGTACGAGAAAAAATAGGAGAACTTCTAGTTAATTTTGTCTAATACTTTACATTTCTACTTTTGTTTAATTATGCATGTTATTAATATACAGTATATATTTAGTCATATATTGAGGGGTGTGGCTACCAAAACCTCACTTTATTGCTCGCTTCAGCAGCACATGTACTAAAATTGGAAGGACACAGAGAAGATTAGCATGGCCCTGTGCAGGGATGACATGCAAATTCATGAAGTATTTTTTTAAAACCCTATATTGTAGGAATGCATAATTTAAAAAGTTCCAAGACTACTTCAGTAGACACTGAAGGAGAGGGAGACTCATTCTTTGGTTTGAGGTCATTTATTGGAAGAAGAAAGACATGTTAAAGGAAGGAAAATTATTTTACTATGGAATATATTTTACATTTTTAATTAAATACTTTTATGTCAAGTTTCATATTGCTTCTATATTGTTTGAAAAATGTAAACTTTTTATGATTTCATTTATGTTCTTCTATATTATCTACACTTGTTAATACTCATGTTGTGTTGTTCACTGCTGAGATTTACATCACTGGGACATCATTTTTGAAGTGGCTCCCACCTTAACAGGAAAATTCACAGGGCTGTTTCTTATTTTCATCTTAATGTTAATGAGCTGTAATTAGCTTTATTGAATTGTAACATTTAAAAGTTTAAGAGTAATATATGAATACTTAAACTTGGGTTGTAGAATAAGGTAGTAAAAAGCTTCATCTTGGACATTACCATGTGAATTAGTTCTGGCTTAAGCTAATTTAGAAAGAAATGTCCCTCGATGTTGTCCCATGAGGTAGGAATTGACTTTGGTTATGTCCAAGGTAGAGTGTGTTTTACCCATCATCCTGCATTGTGAGTTTAGTCCTAATGTGTCAAAACAAAATTTGCACCAGGTAGGACAGCGTTTTAGTGAAATTGATACATTACAATATTACAGAAATTATATTAATTCAAAATTTATTTTTCTTTTAGTTCTCAAGAGGATGAGAAACCACTGTCACCTTTCTATTTGAGGTATTTATTTTGTTGGCTTATTACAGGGAGTGGAGAAGGGTTAAGGCTTCTCTGAGTTTATTTGCCCATTTTAGTTATTTTTCAATAGAATATTCTCCACCATAGCCAGACTAAGCTTATTGGAACCCTTCACCATGTTGTTCATGCTTTGGTTTTCCTTTCTTTGGTTTAACAATCATAAAACAAATTTTAATATAGCTGAAAATACCAAAATTGAAAAAAACATATATATATAGCCTTGGACACAGACAACAATGTGGTGAAGGCCAGGGGAGGGCAGAGCTGGGTAGAGGGCATCAAAGAGGGAGAAATGGGGAACATCTGTAATAATGTTGACAATAAAAATAAATAAATAAAATAAGATACTTTATTTTAAAATCAGAATTGTTAAGCTAGTCATTTTATTTTCAAAGACTGCCTGATAATTAGGCTATAACCTAAATTTTAAAAGTCTGTCTTCTGTATTTATATATTTTTATACATATATAAAATTCAGTAGATTGCGTATATGGATTATATATGTAAATACATATATATATGTATGAGGGAGAGGTGTGAGCACAAGGCTTACTTACTGAAGAAGCCTTAGGTAATGTTAAAACAGTTCCTATATAGTAGTGGCATGAGAAAACTAAATATTCAGCAAATTTATGGAGTTCAGGATTACTTTCTAAAGCTTATAATGCTAAAATAGTAACTTTTAAAGCAGGTAAGTTTACAGAATATTAGACTGGATCACTTCTCTCTAGACTAAAACATTTGCTATATTGATGTGATTTTTAGTGAAAACCATTCAACTTAGGTATAACCTGGAACCAAGTTTTTCTTACTGCATTTCTTTCCTTGCTACCTACCTGCCTCAGAAGCTTAGAAAATATATTTGATAATATTATTACCATATAAATTAAAGTTAATATTGCTCAAGTTTTTAAAAAGTTTTTCTTATTTTTGAAATCAATTTTTGTAAGTGTCAGGATATGTGATACCAAGTTTGTATTTATTTTTTAATCTGATTTGTTCAATCATTAGATTTAGATGTTAATTTAATCACCAGTAGTTCAGAGATGTGTCTTAGGACGTCAGGCTTAGCCAAGTAAATGCTTTTCAGTAGTTTTCTGACCCTGAGAGACTTGAAGCGTATTACATAATCACTTTGTGGCAAGAGAGGAACATTTGAGGTTTCTGTCAACACAACACGGTGGTCCATTTGATTCATCCTGGTTTCCTGCCAACCAAATCAGCATATTCAGTTCATAGGCTATCTCAAATGTGCAATTACTGTAAACACATGAGATGTTGTTGCTGGGCACACAGTGACTCTGGCATTGATCATGTAAACACACACAACAATATCAAATAAGCGATTATAATACATTGATGAAAATTAAGTTTTACATAGTACAGAAGATTACAACCAACGCAGGATCTTGCCAACTCATAAGAACTAGTGATTCTCTGAATGTCTTATTTTTATTGCTCTGAATAACATCAATCTGTCTAATGTAATACTAAAATTTTAATTTTTTTTACCCACTGTGTAAAAATCAGATTAAAAAAATGGGCTTATGAGTTATAAACTTTCAAGGACACATAGTTGTGTTTTATATAGTGTGATAATTTTTGTAATTACCTAGACTAATAAGGCAGTCAGTAAAAAGAAATTCTGTACTTGCAAAATGAAAGTAAGAGAATATAAAGAAAATTAATATAATTAATATATTACTCAGCTCTTTAGCTATTTTACCTTTCAATGTTGAATCATAAAAATTCAAATATGGTAACAGGAAAAGGAATGAATATGTATACTAACCCACATTTACAGTACAGGTAAAGCTGAAAAGGAGGTTACCATCAGAGATTCTTTTCACATGAGGGAAGTTTAAACTCAGTGGAGCTATTTTATAAATGCAAAACTCATCATTATTTGGCCTGAAATTAAATTTTCACATGAAGTTTCTTCTTCTGAATAACATTATTTGATAGTCTTAGAAATTCTGGTAGAATCAGGTTGGTACAGCCCTGGCTGGGAAGAGGGGAGGCTCAGTTGGTTAGAGCGTCATCCCCCTACGCCAAGGCTGTGGGTTTGATCTCTGGTTGGGACACATACAAGAATCAACCTGTGAATGTATAAATAAGTGGAACAACAAGTCGATGTTTGTTTCTCTCTGTGTGTGTCTCTTTCTCTCTCTCTCTCTCTCATAAAGGAACTCATATACAGAAGGAAGACAGGCATCCAGCTATTGGAGTGGAGACAAGGTGCATTATTCATAACAAGACAGGGTCTGTGTTTGCAGTAGATGAGCAAGATGGAGAGCATGCGGTGTACTATTGGAGATTCCAGACCTTCCTGTGGCTAGGGGAAGGGGGTGGAATGCAGACCAGGGAACCAGAGAGGCCATTTCAGTCTTTACCTTGCTCCACTTTTCCACCTTGTAGAGTTTCAACTTATGTGATTGCAATTCTCTTTTAACAGTCTTGGCTGAACCTCATGTTTGTCTACTGTACTTAAATTGCCTTCAGTCTTGTCTGTAGTAAGGCAGAGCTGTTACAGATAGACATGCACTCATATATTCTTACTCTAGATTAAATATCTTCTGTGATAAGAGCTCTGTGTTTTCTCACTTGGGTACATCTTCACCCTAACCTAGCTCACCACGGAACCATTTGTCCTTATTTTAAGGGAAAGAAATAGTAGCTACAAATCTACACCTGCCGCTGTCCCATGTGGCAAGTTTATTGCAGCTACAGTAGCTCAAACAGTAGATGTCATTGTTCCCCCAGATGCTCTTTAGAGATGACCCGCCCTGTTGAGGTTAGTAAAGAAATGAAAAGGAAGGACAGGTTATGCCAAACCCTTAGTGAGATTACCACAAAATAAACAAGAACAGGCAAACTTAACATGAAGAACATTCTTGGCTAGGATGATGTCAATATCTAGGCCTCTTTCATAGTCTAGGCTGGATCCCAGAACAGTAGCCCCTGTCTCAATTGCTCAGATTGACAGCTGAGCAACTTTTGGGGTAGGTCCTCTTCTTCTGTGCCATGTTCAGCCTGTGATTGTGTAATTTCCTTTGTCTGGCATGAAATCAGATCTAGCTGGGATCCGTTGCTAGGTTTTGTTTGTCTAAGTCTTCCATGTCTGCAAACCCAGGTTTTGATTTTTGTGGTTTTTTTGGCATGAGAAGATGCTCGACATCACTGATCATCATTGTAATACAAATCAAAACTACAGTGAGATTCACACCCATTAGGATGGCTGCTATCAAAGGCAAAGAGTGTTGGCTAAGATGAAGAGAAGTTGAAACACGTGTTACTGTTTGAAATGTAAAATGCTACAGCTACTAGTATAAAATAGGATAAAAGTGTGGAGGTTCCTTAAATTAAACACAGAATTACCATATGATCCTTCTGGGCCTTTACTTAAAACAATTGAAAGCAAGATTCCACAGAGATATTTGTACACCTGTGTTCATAGCAGCATGAACTGGCTAATGTCACAATAGCCAGAAGATGGAAGCAACTCAAGTAAGTGTCCACCAACAGATGAATGGATAAACAAAATGCAGTATATGCGTACATTGGAATATTATTCAGCCTTTGAAAAGGAAGAAACTTATGACACACAAATGACATTGAAGAACCTTGAAGATGTTTATGCTAAGTAAAGTACGCCAATCACAGAAAGACCAATACTATGTGATTCCACTTATATATGGTACCTGAAGTAGTCAGATTCATAGGAACATAAACTAAAATGGTGGTTGCCAGAAGCTGGAGGGAAGGGAGAATTGGGAGATACTATTTAGTGGGTACAGAGTTTCAGTTTTATGGGATGGGAAGAGTGCTAGAGATGGATGGTGGTGATGGTTGCACAACAGTGTGAATGTACTTAATGCTACCAAATTATGCACTTAAAAATGGTTAAGATGATAAGTTTTATATTATATGTATTTTACCACAATAAAAAAGTTGAGGGAAAAAACGTGTCATGGGGTATTCTCCTGCACAGCCTAGCTGAAAACCACTGGACCAGACCAATGATAGAATTATTTTATACTGAAGAATGGTTACAAACTTTACTAGTTTTTATCATGCAATTCTTTGGGATTCAATATTTAGTTTTTGACATCAAAGAATCACTAGTCAGGCCCTGGCTTGTGGCATAGTAGATAGGCGCTGGCCTGTGAACCCAAAGATCCCTGGTGCGATTCCCAGTCAGGGTACATAACCAGGTTGTAAGCCAGGTCTCCAGCCAGGTCTGTAGCTGGAGGCAGGTGAAGGGCAACCATACATTGATGTCTGTCTCCCTCTCTGCCTCTCTAAAAATAACAAAATCTTTTTTAAAAATCACTAGTCATATTTTTAATAATAGAAAACTATAGATTCTGGGTTTACTTATATCAATGGTAATTAAAATATTAATCATATCAGCCCTGGCTGGTAGCACAGTGGATAAGGCACTGGCCTGCGAACCCAAAAGTCACTGGTTCAATTCCCCAGCCAGGGTACATAACCAGGTTGCCAGCCAGGTCTCTGGCCAGGTCCCTAGCTGAAGGCAGGTGAAAGGCAACCATACATTCATGTTTCTCTCCCTTTCTTCCTCTCTCCCTTCCTGTCTCTCAAAAAATAAATAAAATATTTTAAAATAAATAAAATAAGATAAAATATTAATCATATGTTAAGGCTGTACTGCAAAGCAAAGATAAATTATATAAGTGTTTATATTTTTATGCTTGTCCTTATGTCTTTCCCTGGTATAAAAAGTAAAGGAAAAATTTACTGGTAAAAAATAACACCTTTGTAGCCATTCTGTCTAGATCTCTTAACTGCCTGTTCTTCGGTCTCCTTGTCTCCACACTGACTTCTGATTGTAGGAGCTTCAGATTTTAATGAAATGTAAACTCTACATGAAACATGTAGCAGACTACATGTCTTGATAAAACTACTCCCAGCTTCCCACTTAAATCCAAATGGTGATATAAAAGACAGAAACTAGAGGCAGCTTTATAACAATAATAAGGAGAAATCAAGATGTTAAAGGTAACATCTGCAGTGGGATGAACTGAGAAACATAGTTTTGTCTTACAGACTTCATCCCCTAAACAATACAGTGACCACAAAGAGAGAGGGAAGGGGAAAAAAAACTGACTTGGATTCTTTCCAGTGTCTACTACACTGACCAGAAAAGCAGTGACATTCCTCCAACTAAACCCAAATTTATTTTCTGAACCATACAGAGCAGCTGGGTTGCATTTTTTTTTTTTTTTTTTTCACCTCTCTTCCCACATCACTTTCTTCATTTCACTGTTTATTTAGAGGTAGAATGTTCTGTATACAAATCAACAGAGAAAAGCATATCCCACTGGTATGGCCAGTCACCTAATAAAAGCATTTGAGGAAGGGATAAAGAAAGGCAGGAAGATTATTGGATTTAATGCATGCTTTCAAGTGTACACTGCATAAAGGCAAACTAAAAATTTGTCTCTGCTTCTCCAGCTTACTCATAAAATTGAACCAGTAGCAAGAAGTATACATTTTAGATTGTTCCAGGTCGGATTCAGACAATGGCTCTTAAAATTTAAATTGAAGAGGGGGCATCTACCCATGGCCAAGGGACAATGACAGAAACTAAGATGAGTCTACCTATACAGGTTGTTGGCATGACTCTCCCACATTGATTGTTCCCCTTTAAGAACCACAAAACACAAAAACTATTTGGAACCTGGGAAGAGAAATTAGAAACTCTGGAACAGGATGCCCAGAAGACTGCATAAAAACGTATTTCAGAGAATTGTTTTTCACATGATTCAGAAGACCCATTGAGAAATAATATTACTACTCTTCTCCAAAAATGCTGAAGGACATAACCAGTGTCTTTGAAACATGAGTAGGAACCTGTAAGAGGAGAATAAATTTAGAATTAAAAGGCTAGAGATACAAAAGAATAGCTGAAATAAGGAGAGAAAAGGGAACTTTAGAAATGTG
Source organism: Noctilio leporinus (assembly GCA_004026585.1). Classification (NCBI taxonomy): domain Eukaryota; kingdom Metazoa; phylum Chordata; class Mammalia; order Chiroptera; family Noctilionidae; genus Noctilio; species Noctilio leporinus. The sequence continues at coordinate 114,685 of PVIW01001886.1, read as the reverse complement.
TTAGCAGAGATTTATAAAACTGTTGGAAGCAGTAGAGATCAGAAAGTATTAAAAAATTAAATACGTGATGAGAGAGAAATTTGAGCTTTCTCAAAGTGAAGGAAACTATAGGCTGTGAGAGAAATAATGCTACATATGAAGGTCAGAGTTTGGAAAATCAACCAGAAAATTATTATAAGGAAGAAAAATACCAAGAAATAGAAGCAGACAACAAAGTTCGTGTATGCCCAGCTAAGAGGTTAATTTAATTTTTTTTAATTAAGAAGTAGGCACCTGATTATAATCATTGGTGGAGGGACAAAGAAAGTAACAAAATTCTAAATTTCTTGCATGTGGAAAGTAGGAGAAGAGAAGCAGGGGTTGAGAGTTTTGGGGAGTTTCTTTGTTTTGGAGCATTAGTTTTAATAATTACAGATGTGTGGGTATAAGAGGCAACCCATATTTTAAATCTTCTCTGAGGCTAAGAGCAAAGACAGAAGTTAAAGGAAAAGGAAGCTCCCAAGTTAGAAAGCTTAAAGCAAAACTGCAACGCTAGAACAAGTATGTCAGTTATGACAATAACTGTAACTGGATTAAATTATTTAATAAAGCTAAAATTAGTTTTTAAAAGTGACTACTTGAACTATACAGGGTGGGACAAAAGCGGGTTCAAAGCGGTAAGTATGAGAAATAGAGTTTATTCTTGTGTTATTTGCCAAGCTACTTTTGCTCCACCCTACCTTTTGCTCAAAAGAGCCATAAAACAAAATGGCCCAGAAAGGTTAATCATTAAAATAGAGAATTTATATCTGGCACACCCTCCCTCCCAAGAGCACACCCACACCTTTCTTCCCTTTCAGTCATGTGTTTCCTACGTTTCCCAAGGAGCAAGGGTGTCAGGCCTCGTGGTGTCAGGGCTGAGACCACTGGATGGTGACAGCAGGGAGGCCTCTGGTCTGGTGGCAAAGAAGAACTTGGCGGGGCCCTGAGGAGATTTGGCACGCTTCATTGCAGCGGCAGGCTAAGGTCCACTCGGCCGGTTGGCTAGGGGAGTCAGCATCCTCCTGAGCATCCTCCTGTACTGTCGTCCCACCTCTACAGCAGCAGGAAGCTTACAGCAAAGGCTTATATACATAGGAGAACAAAGGGGGCCGTAAATACCCCAGAACAAAGAGGCAGTATACCCAAAGGCGGCACCTGTCTGCTCAGAGTTGCTAAACTGGTTACCTTTGGGGGCTCAGCGTTCCAGGGCTCTGGGATAAATTTAACTCCAAGGCTAATTATTTGGCAGGCTCCAGAGGAAGGTCCAGCCATATCCACAAAGGGCTTGGGGACTTTTCTCCCCACTGCCCACCCCCAACAGATGCGCAGAGGCAGCTCATCCTAGGCTAACTCCCTGAACTCCAGAGCTAACCCTTTGAACCAGTTTCCAAGGCCTCCTTTTCTCTGCCTTCCCAGTGAGCCAAAGCAACCCTGGCCAGGCTCTCTCCCGTTGCTGCTTCTGTCCCAAGCCCCTCCTTGTCTCACTGTCCCTACATGGCTGCTACCTGTGCTGGGCTTGGAGATTCCCAGATGAGGACAAGCTGTGAATCTAGGCTGGCTGCTACTAGTGCTGGGCCTGGGGCTCACTGAGGCAGCTGTTGCTTGTTTGAGAGGCTTTAGGAAGTTGTGAAATATGAGCAGCACCAGCCATTCATATTGAAAAGCAGCAGGCTGGTCCGATGGTAGAGGGTTATCAGAACTAAACTAAAGTTAGTGAAAAGCAGCAGCTGGGTGGGCCTGCAAGTTGGGTGGGGCAGAGTCTCTGGGCATCTCCAATGCTCCCAGTGTTAGCCAGGCTGATGGAATCTCAGTAATGGTACCATATTGCAAGCTCTGTGTGGGGAGGGATTAGCAAAGGGACAATGGCCTCTGCTTGCCTTGATGTCAGACACTTCAGTTTCTCCCTGTATATCACTGGTGCTTTTCAAGCTGCTACCCCAGTGCTGAAGCTCAGAGGGAATGGGTCTGAGTAGGTGAGTCTGTGTGTGGATTCTTTAAGAGGAACTGCTTGGGGCTCCAGCATGTTCTTCCACAAACTCAATCCCTGCTGGTTTTTGCAGCCACATATTGAGGGGACTTATCTTCCTGGCACTGGAACCCTGGGCTAGGGGGCCTGGTATGGGGCTGGGACTCCTTGCTCCTGAGATATCCATCCCAAATTTTTATCCACTGCACATGGGTATTGGAATAACCCATTGTGTGTCTGCACCCCTCCTACCATTCTGGATGGATGTGGTTTCTTTAATTCCATAGTTGTCAGACTGCCATTCAACTTTATCTCTGACAGTTCTGGGTGATAGTTGTTCTATATTTTAGTTGTAATTTCAATGTAGTTGTGCAGGGAAGCAAACCATGTCTGCCTACACTGCCATCTTGACCAGAAACTGCCCAAAACAGTATTTTATTACAGGTAGGATTTTATATACCACATAAAAGAGAACATACTGAAATAAAAGAACATACAGAAAAAGAGAACATGTGCTTTTTCAAGATGTCTAGTTTCATTATATTTGACACTTTCTTTTTATCTGTAAATGTCTATTTTAAATCAAGAGACCTAATCTTAAAGAATCACTTGTCAACAGGCATCTGGGCATCTTATGCAGATTTTATATACTCATACTGCTAAGCATAATCAGCTTACAGAAATGCCATTTGGGTTTTGCTAATAAAGATAAAGACTAAATACATTGAAATATAAATATATTTCAGAGTAGTAGAATTTTTTAAATGATCATAGCAATGGAAAGTTCATTTGCATCATCAACATGGGTAATGAAATTGACCATAATGCTAGAGTCTACACGTCAGCTTCTTTCAGTTTTGAGTACTTGCTTTATCAACCTTCAGAAATGAAACTCCTTAGTCAAGTGTTTAAAGTTGCATAAGTAAGAACTTTTCTCAGCAGATCAGTCAAGGCTATGGAAGAAAGTTCATTATTCTTAGATGTTTGCAGAGAATTACAAAACAAACTACATGTAGAAGAAGGAAATCTCTTTCACTTCAGCTTATTTGCTTATCAACTTTTTTGGTCAATATCTTAGATTACCTCCAGGAGCCAGTTATAGCTATGGAAGCATCCCTATTTCTAGCATTAAATATTGTTAGAAACCTTATTGGTGAGTTATTAAGCATATCCCACAGAAACTATGGAGGTAGAAGGATACCTGAACAAAGCTGTTTTGACATCTAATAAACTATAACTATGGCACTATGTCATAAAACTAAATATGCAATTATAATCTTTTATAATGATTTAAACTTTAGGGTAATAAACTTTTAGAACATAAAGAAAACCTCAGAGATCAGTAGCCAAGCCTTTTATTTTCTGTATGGAGAGACCAACCCAATGCAGCCAAGCTAACCAGTAGTCTATGATTTCAGCTAATTAACTATAGAACTAAAACAGTAATTTCTCTTTTCTGATTACCAGTGAAAAATGTTCTCAGAATATTTTCTTTAGAGAAATTCTATTAGAAAAATATGGAAACGTGGACACATTAAGTATATAAAAAGTGGGCCCTGGCTGGTGGCACAGTAGATAGGCACCGGTCTGCAAACCCAAATGTCGCTGGTTCAATCCCCAGCCAGGGCACATAACCAGGTTGCAAGCCAGGTGTCCAGCCATGTTTGTAGCTGGGGGCAGGTGAAGGGCAACCATACATTGATGTTTCCCTCCCTCTCTGCCTCTCTCCCTTACCCTCTAAAATAATAAAATCTTTTTTTTTAAGTATATAAAAAAGTTCTAAAAGTTTATTAAATAAATAATAAAGTTTAATATGCTAGTAAAAATAAACAAGATTTAATTACTTGGTTCTATTATCTATTTATATTTTGCATTCTGAGAAAGAACTTTCAAGACTGATTTAGATCGTTCAGGTCATTTTTTTAAACTGTGAGGGGAATATTATGTGTTGCCTTTTATTCACTCAAATTAGCATAAGTTTTCCAAATAATACCTTCATTACTTAGATTAGAATGTTTAAAAATAGCTATTGTAGTACCTAAGGAGTTGAAGTCTGGAAGAATTTTTAGTTACAGGGATTTAGAGCCTTGCTAATCAATGTCTTTCATGACTAAACAACATCAGAATCACTGGGGAATTTGTCAGAAATGCAGAATCTCAACTTTCCCTTCTCTTGACCTGGACCAACTGAACCTGAATCTGTATGAACAAGATCCCAGGTGATTCTGATGCACATTAGAATTTGAGAAGCAGTTACTTAGTTAATAATCTCAGAGCCTGGTCCTGTTTCTTGCCATTTCCTTGTCTCTTTCTCCTTGCCTTTCTTTTTTCATCCCCACTCATACCTCCAAAAAGGGAACATAAAGTAAATATCAGTGTGTGCTTTAACAAGCAAAAAGAAGTTAAGGTCTAAATGTAATAGAAGGGAGGAGAGGAGATATATCTCTTCATTCTGAGATAGCATGGGAGACTAATTGTTGTTTTTAGCATTTAGCAGATCTACATTCTTTTTTCCTCTTCTGGATCTGCAAGTCATTCTTCACTTTGGTCCCTGCACCCAAAACCAAGGTTGCATAACTGCATTGAGCAGTGGAGTACAGGAGTTAATTATACAGTGTTGAATTTACAGAGGGTGAGCCACAAAGCATCAAAAGCAGGGACTGTCTGTTCCAGTTAAGGACAGACCAGCTAAGGATTTGTTGCTGGTTATATAACCTGGGAGCCACAGTGAATAACAGGCATTGTGAGGCAGAGCAGAAATGGTTGTGATGAAAAGCAAAGTAAAATACCTAAATGCAGGGCTTCATATACAAAAATGACTCTGGTGAGTTTTTCTTCTAGTGAATGAGAAATTAAAAGTCTGGTGGAGTAATTAAGAGCTTAGACTCTGAACTAAAACCTTCTTGGTTCAAATCCCAACTCATTTACTTCTTGGCTTATAACTTAGCAAATTACTTAACCTCTCTAGCCTCTTCATCTGAAGATAGGGAAAAAACAATAGAACCTACCTCATAGGGTTATTGTAAACAGTAAATGAGAAAATCTTTGTAAAAATATTTAACACAGTGTCTGAAACATAGTAAGTGCTTGGTAAGTGGTAGAGTGTATTTATTTGTTTTGTTGTTGTTGTTGTTCATTGATTCAGCCATTAATTAAGATTCTTCTCATCAGTCTCCCTTGTACACAATAGCATTATTTTAGGTTGTTCTTTGGGGGATTTGATTATGGTCTGTGGCCATGACTAAGAATTGTAGCTTTAAGCCAAAGGAAATTCTCTAGAAACTCTGTTGATCACCCCTAGGATAATGAATACTGTGCTGGGTATGATGGTAGGGAGTCTAATGAAAGAAAATGAGAAATATCATATCGTCCCTTGAGGCACTAGAGTCTGAGTTGCAAGAGATGAGATATACATACACGGAAGAAAAAACTCAACAAAGAATTCCAAAGCATTATGTTCAGGTATTTAAAATTATACCATAAAAATTAGGATGTTTTGAATGATTGAAAGACAACCATCAATGTTGGTCATTAGCAGTTTTTATTTTCTTTAGATGTGTTCTATAAAGAAGGAAGAAAAAGGGAGAGAACAAATCTATTAGGCAAAACTATAGTATGACATATACAAAAGATTTTTTTTTAATCTCTTTTAAGCATAGATACTTTTGGATCTTGGTTTAGAAGCTGATGAAGCCCTTGAGGGCAGAATGTGAATCGGTTGATATTGATATGGTTAAAATAGCTGTCAGCCTCACCCCCTCACTACGGGTATATAGAGAAAGATGCAGGCAGGGGGACAGTTATGAAGGCTGCTAATCAAAGAGTGTCTATAATTTCACCATCCCACTTTACGTTGACCACTTGTCAATACTTTTGAAGGAATTCAGGCTTTCAAGAAAATGGGAAAGTAGAGGAAGTTTAGAAATATTCCAAAAAAGAGCTGTAAATCAGGTATTAAGATGAAACATAAAGCTTGAGGTATTGTCTATCTTGAATTTAGGAAGGAAAGGTAGCTTAGAAGAGATCATTTAGCAATAGTCATGTAGAAAACAGTGTTGGTTCCTTGTCCCCTGTTCCCTGGGGTCCCTGCTACTCTCTCTATATCCAGAGCTATTTTAGGTCTAGAAGAGGTGGCAAAGAAGGGACAGATTTGGGCTGGGGAGAGTGGGGAATGGGTAGAGTTGGTAGCAGGAAGACCATCAGCAGCAATTGCACTAACATTTGGTGGAAAATAGAACCCTGAACTAACACCATGGCAGTAGGGTGAGAGGTGGAGTTTTCACAGGTCACTTGTGAAATTGTCCTGTCATAGACATCTTTAAAGTGGATGAGGAGGAAAATACTCTCTGGAATAAATACCCAGGACCATCTCTAATTCTAGAAACAAGTGAAAATCAGCCTCTATCAGGGTGTGGGTAAACATCATTCAAGGCTCACTGAGGGCCTAGCCACTACTTTAAGCCTGGGATCACCTTCAAATATTTGATTCACAGTCCCTGGCCCTCCGTCTGTTTGACTTTTTCTCTCTGCTTCTTTTCCACAGTGCCCGTGTATCCCAAGTCAGCAATGTTTCAACGACAGGAGAGTAAGTGACTTGAATCAGAGGGTTTTTTTTTTTTTCCTTCTCCTTATCCACTTATTAAACAGGAAAGAAAGAAAAAGGCAATTCTAATGTTGGATAGTATTGGAAGATTAATACAATAAGCAACCAAATGACTTTGAAAACTACACAGAGAAGAGCACTAAGTAAGAAGTGTTTCTATTTAATCTTCTGTGTGGGTGTGTGACTAGAGACAGCTTTACCACTTCAACATATGAGGTTTTATTTATTTCAGTCTAAATAATGTCAGAGTCAGTGTCTGCAAAGCAATCTGTGTGCTTTGGGAGGTATGATGCAACAGAGGATGCAATTAAAGGTTAAGGTATTAACCGTGCCTTTACCTCTTCCTTTGTTCATTTTAAGTCAGCCTACATTTATTGTGTGCCTGTAATATGCCAAGCATAGTGTTAGATATGTCACGTCAGATGAACCTTGAGCCCAGCCTTCAGTCTAATAGGAACATAGAAAAGAAAGCAACACACCTTTTTTTCCACAGGGCAGCGGCAGCACTTCGTTAAGTTTGTCCATCACATGTCTTTTTCCTCCTAAGGCTACCAAGTAAAATCTCAACTCCAGTTAGCTATGCTTGCCTACCTGTCCAGCCACATTGTTTATTATGCTTCAAGCACATGACTTATTTCTGGAATAAGCCAACCTTATACTCATATCTGCCTCAGGGCCCTTACACTGGCTGTTCTTCAGTCTGGACATTCACTTTCTTATCATTCAGCCCTTTGTTCTAATGTCATCTTATTCAAGTTATTCATAACCACTCACCCTCCAACCCTGTGCTCTATTTTGTAGAAAATTTATCACTATCTGAAATTTCATGATCTAGTAATGTATATATTGTCATATTGGTGGCTGTACTCCTAACACCCAGAAAGAGACCCGGCATATATTAATCACTAAGTAAATATTTGTAAATAGTTCCTTGCCCAAAGATTTTCCCTGCTGGTACATAGGTAGGCCTTTTTGTAGCATCTTCCATCAGCAGGGACCAGGTGGAAAAAGAGAGGAACATGTGATGAGGATGAAGAGAAGGGAATTAGAAGAAGCACTAATTGGTATGAATTTGGGTGTTTCTTTCTTTTTTTTTTTTTTTTTTGCTTGTTTGTTTGTTTGTTTCTATTAGGTGTGGAAGTAGAGGGCAAGATTGACCTTTTACTTACCTTTGTGAATTTTAAAGAGATCCCAGAACTATACTAAGATTGACGTGCTCTTGCCTGTTTGTTTCCTGATAGCCTTTATTTGATATATATCTTGTATGGTTTGGAAAAGATGTGGAGTTGGTTTATATGTATACATTATGTACTCACATGCCTATACTACAATTAGGTAATCTTGAATCATTGGGATGAGGAGTTCTAAATATAAAGGTTCTAATGCCCAAGTTAGACTACACTTGCTCATTGTCTTAAAATAGTTTTAAGCCCTGGCTGGTGGCACAGTGGATAAGGCTCCGGCCTGTGAACCCAAAGGTCACTGGTTCAATTCCCAGCCAGGGCACACATAACCAGGTTGCAAGCTGGGTCTCCAGCCAGGTCTGTAGCTGGAGGTAAGTGAAAGGCAACCATACATTGATGTTTCTCTCCCTCTCTGCCTCTCTCCTTTCCCCTCTCTCTAAAAATAATAAATAAAATAGATTTTATTTAAAAAATAAAATAAAATAGAAATAGTTTTAATGAACTTACTATGAGTATTTTAAAATTATACTTGAAAAATCTAGTTTTTACATTTCTAAAATCCATTTCATTTGAATGAATTACTTCTTAATCTGAATATTTAAAAATGTATATCTGGTTTTTTTAAGTTTTAACAGCTTTTTAAGATATAAAAAACTACACATTGAGATATACAAAAAATACACACATTTAATATGTACATATCTGATGAGTTTGGGTGTGATTCCTTTTTCAAGGGAAAGAAAACACATTTGGGAGAGTATCAGTTTAGAATTTTTTGTGTCAGCTTATTCAAAATTTGATGATGAAAGATTTAGGCACATTAAAAGATCATTTAGCTTTAAAAAAGGATACTTTTATCATGTGCTCTTTTCAGTCCCTATGCTTCACTATTTTTCTCAGGTTTAACAAAATAAATCTGTTTTTCCATCTTCAGTGAAACAAATCAGGGTGTTTGTAGGAATACAGCTTCAATTATATATATCACAATTTAATTGAATAGGTTCAGAAAGAATTTGCTCTTCTGTTAGGAATGGTAATTGTTCTGTTGAGGTGTTCTTTTGTTAATACCATTCCTGCCTGTACAATTTTATCTCAAAAGAATTTTAAATAGATAATGGGCATCATAAAATTATTTGTGCCAGTTTGCTTTGTAAATCATACTCTCCTTTTCTGCAAAACTGGTATGAAATCTGGAAGAAACTTGCCTTTGTAAGAATAGGTCCATTATTCTATGATGAAAAAACCTTTCGTTATTTTGCCTTATATAAAATGACCTGGTTTCCTGAATGCCTCCTATAATTGTTGCTAGACTTGTTGTGAGCATTTCCATAATCCCAGACTCATAAGAGATGAGACACGGTTATCAAACTGATGGAATTTATTCAGTTTAGTTTTATTTTTATGCACATGCAGATATTCTAGAGATGAATGCCTCATATATTACCTTTGTTTATGAAGTTGCAGTATACCTTCCATTAGAAAGCCAACATTTCCATAGTTATGACCATATATTTTTAAAAGCAGTCATTGATAAACTTGATCACTTGAATCATTCTGTATTCTTTTTCTTTTTTTTCAAACTAGGCTCTTAGGAAGAACCATCCGGTCGGCCGTAGAACAGCATCTTTTTGACGTTAACAGCTCTGCAGGCCAAATCTCAGAGGACTCAGAATCTGCATCATCCCCAGCACCTTCGACCACATCCACCAGGCAGCGGCGACGCCTGTCCAAGGAGCAGGATGAATTTCGACATGGCAAAGACATGTGAGTTGGCATTAATCATTCTTATTTGTATCTTCTTATCTTTTAAAAATATACACCCGAGGCCCTGGCTGGTGGCACAGTGGAGAAGGCACCAGCCTGCGAACCCAGAGGTCGCTGGTTCAATTCCACAGCCAGGGCACATAACCAGGTTGCAACCCAGGTCTCCAGCCAGGTTTGTAGCTGGAAGCAGGTAAAAGGCAACCATACATCGATGTCTCTCTCCCTCTCTTCCCCTTTCCCTTCCCCTCTCTGTAAAATAATAAATAAAATATTTTTTAAAAATAAAAATATACACCTTAATTAGTGACCATGTCATAGTCACTCCCATTTCAGTATTTACGTTAAAACTTTAAAAAGATTTCATTTTGACCATTCTAAATTTAACTAACCTCAGGAAATTCATAGATGGTTGAATAAACATTTTCATTTTTGTATTAATTTGACATGTAGGAAGCCACCTCTGATTTAATATATTTCATAGCTTCCTTGTGAATATCTTATTTCAAAGAGTCCTGAAAACTGGGAATAAATTGCTATATGCCTGTCCAGAGGTGGTTTTTTTCTTGTTAGACAATATTCACTTCACTGTTAGACAAGCACATGAACGGGCAGATTTTTCTACTATGTTGACCTAATTAAATACTAGAATATCTCTTTAATACTCTGACAGGTGATTATGTTTTAGTATAAGAAAAGTTTATCTTAAGTTTAATCAAGAGTGGAAATATTGGTTCTTTGAAAAAGTAAACAAAATTGACAGGCCTTTAACCAAATTCATCAAGAAAAAAGAGAGGAACCAAATAAACAGAATCAGAAAAGACAGGCGAAATCACAACCACTACTTCAGAAATACAAAGGATTGTAAGAAATTACTATAAACAACTATATGACAAGAAATATGACAAACTGGGTGAAATGGACACATTTCTGGAAAGGTATAATCTACCAAAACTGAATCCAGAAGAAGCAGAAAGCCTGAATAGGCCAATAACAACTTGTGAAATTGAAGAAGTAATCCAAAATCTCCCAAAGCACAAGAGCTTGGGACCAGATAGCTACACAGGTGAATTCTATAAAACATTTAGAGAAGAATTAACTCCTATCCTTCTCAATCTATTCCCAAACATGCAAGAAGAGGGAAGACTCCCAAACTCTTTCAATGAGGCCAATATTATTCTAATCCCAAAACCAGGTCAAGACACAACTAAGAAAGAAAACTATAGGCCAATATCTCTGATGAACATAGATGTTAAGACTCTCAACAAAATATTGGCCAACCAGATCCAGCAGCACATTACAAAGATCATACACCATGATCAAGTGGGTTTCATCCAGGGGTGCAAGGATGGTACAACATTTGCAAATCAATAAATGTAATGTACCACATAAACAAAATGAAAGACAAAAACCATATGATCATATCAATAGATGATGAAAAAGCATTTGATAAAGTACACCAATCATTTATGATAAAAACACTCAGCAAAATAGGAATCAAGGAAGCATACCTTCGCATAACACAGGCCATATATGAGAAACCTGAAGCCAACATCATACTCAGTGGGCCAAAACTAAAAGCATTCCCGTTAATATCAGGAATAAGACAAGGCTGACCACTTTCTCCACTTCAGTTCAACATTATTTTGGAAGTTTTAGCCATAGTAATCAGACAAGAAAAAGGAATCAAAGGTATCCAAATTGGAAAAGGGGAAGTAAAACTGTTATTACTTACAGATGATATAATAGTGTACATACAAAACCTACTCAACCTAATAAGCAAATTTAGTAAAATAGCTGGATATTAAGTCAATATTCAGAAATCAAAGGTATTTTTGTATACCAACAAGGAAACCTCAGAGATAGAAGCTAGAAAACAAATCCCATATACCATAGCAACAAGGAAAATAAAGTACTTGGTAATCAACTTAACCAAGGAGGTAAAAGAGCTGTACTCAGAAAACTGCAGAACACTGAAGAAAGAAATTAAGGAGATACAAATAAATGGAAGCATATACCATGTTCATGGATGGGAAAAATTAGCATCATTAAAATATTCATACTACCCAAAGCAATCTATAGATTCAATGCTATTCCAATTAAAATATCAATAACATATTTCACAGATATAGAAAATATCCTTCAAAAATTTACATGAAGCCAAAACCCCCACAAATAGCCACAGCAAACTTGAGAAAGAAGAACAAGGTAGGAAGAATCATAATACCAGATGTCAAACTATACTACAAGGCTATGGTAATCAAAAACAGTCTGGTACTGGCATACGAATAGACATAGAGATCAATGGAACAGAATAGAGAGCCCAGAAATAAACTCAGGACTCTATGGTCAATTAATATTCAACAAAGGAAGAAGGAATATAAAATGGAGTGAGGGCCCTGGCTGGTGGCACAGCAGATAAGGCACTGGCCTATGAACCCAAAGGTTGCTGGTTCAATTCCCAGCCAGGGCACATAACCAGTTTGCAAGCCAGGTCTCCAGCCAGGTCTGTAGCTGGAAGCAGGTGAAAGGCAACCATACATTGTTGTCTCTCTCCCTCGTTGCCTCTCTCCCTTCCTCTCTCTTTAAAAATAGTAAATTTTTAAAATCTTTTTAAAAAAGCTTAAATATAAAAAAATAAAAATAAAATGGAGCAAAAACAGCCTCTTTAACAAATGGTGTTGGAAGAAGTAGACAAGGGCATGCAAAAAAATAAAACTAGACCACCAACTTACAGCATACACCAGAATGAACTCAAGATGGGTAAAGAACTTAAACATAAGCTGTGACACCATAATCCTCCTAGAGGAAGACATGGGAAGTAAAATTTTAGATATTCTATGTAGAAATATGTTTCCTGATACTTCTCCAAGGGCAAAGGAAATACATAAAGGAATAAATAAACAAATGTCTCTATATCAAACTGAAAAGTTTCTGTTCAGCTAAAAAAATCACCAGCAAATTTAAAAGGGAACCAACTGTCTGGGAAAACATATTTGCCAGTCATACCTCAGACAAGGGTTTGATATCCAAAATATATAAAGAACTTGTGCAGCTCAACACCAGGGAGACAGACAGCCCAATTGAAAAATGGGCAAAGGACCTGAACAGACAACTTTCTGAAGAGGACATACAAAGAGCCCAAAGGCATATGAAAGAATGCTTAACATCACTAGCCATCAGAGTTGCAAATTAAAGCCACAATGAGATACCACTTACCACCTCACACCTGTCAGAATGGACATCATCAACAAAACAAGAAACAAGTGCTGGCGAGGATGTGGAGAAAAGGGAACCCTGGTACACTGTTGGTGAGAATGCAGACTGGTGCGGCCACTATGGAAAACAGTATGGAATTTCCTCAAAAAACTAAACATGGAACTGCCTTTTGACTCAGCGATTCCACTGCTAGGATTATACCTGAAGAACCCTGAAACACCTATTCAGAAGAACCTATGTACACCTATGTTCATATATTTTCCCAAATTTTTAAATATTTTTTATCTATTATAGCATTTAGGCTCATTATTAAATGTTAAAGACTAAACTAGACCCAGTTCCCATCATTCTCTCTTACCTGAACTCATATTTTACATCAAAATCTTTATTTAAAAAAAAGAAAGAACACTTTTTGTTACATAAAGAAAAGCACGGTAAACAAGTGGTGTAAGTAAATTTCATGCTGCACATCACTTAAGGGCTATATTAACACTGCAATTTTAGAAGTAAAGTAGCATCAATGATATAACCAGCTGACCTTTCAAGTAACCTAAGCAACACTATTTTTTTCATTTTTATCAATAATTGACATACATCACTGTGTAAATTTAAGGCATAAACATAATGGTTTAATTTACATATATTGTGATATATTGCCAAAGTAGGTTTAGATAATCAGCATTAAAAAACAAAACAAACAAAAAAAAAAAAACATTTGTCTTGGAGCTGGTTGAGAGGAGGGGGTGTATTTAGAAAATAAAAAAACTTTGACACAGGAGATTTACATTTCAAATTAGCTACTAGCCAAGCTTAATAAGAGGTGCTTAGGAGTATAATTAGTTTGTGAACTGCTTATATTGTGTTACACAGCAAGTGCAAATTATTCATTTAACACTGTTCTTATCCTCTGCCTCATTTTCTGCCAAATCTCAGCAACACTTTGCATTTTTTAAATTTCCTTTGTATATCAACCACATCCTGCTTTTCACCCACCCCCTTTGTTTGGACAGAGGGATAGCAGGCAGAGGTTGGAAGTGGTAGTGAGGTGGTCAGAGAAAAACCGGCAGTGGTAGAGGTGATGATGGGACATGCATAGACGGAGGAGAAAGAAACACAGTTGGGTAAGGAGGTAAATAAACAAGGAGAGAAATGTGCAACATAGGGTAACCTCTCCTGCAGATTTTACATAGAGTTTTCCAAGTTCTAGGATGTTATTTTAATTGATTTGAGAAAGAGAAAGAAACTTGCATTTGTTGTTCCACTCATTTATGTATTTATTAGTTGTTTCTTGTATATCTCCTGACTGGGGATCACACCAGCAACCTTGGCATATCAGAATGATGCTGTAACCAACTGAGCTACCTGGCCAATGCCAGGGAAGGCCCTCCCCGAAGCTGACCCTAGATCATTATCATGCCTTGATGTTCCTTCCTCAACTCCCAGCCTATACCGAACCTCTTCTCTGAGCTCTGCAGGTCTTTGAAAAGTGAGGCCCTTATCTCTCCAGACCCACACCTACTACTTTTTCCCCCATGAAAGGCTTTTCATATGTCCCTAGGAGATACACTAACATGGCATCAATTGTGAGAAAGTTTAGAATCATTATTATAGCCTATAGTAAGTATGTTTTTCTCAATATACGCGTATATGTAATTGTTTCATTTATCTAAAATTTTCATTGGGCTGTGTTTAAAAAATAAGGGAAGGCCAAGCTAGACTTTACTACTATAAAGTCTATCCAAAACTACTAGCCCTTCAAAATGGTTAAAAATGTATTGAAAAATAAACATTTTTTGAATTACTATCTGTTTTGCCTCTAATAACTCAGAGCTGCAGCTATATTTTTTTACAATCCTTGAAGCTAATGGTTACCATATTTTGAGATGAGATTAAAGAATTAGTACAGTCTGTACTGTAAATTCATCATTGCAGGCTTTTGGAATAAGCAATACAGAAGTTAGACTAAATTAATATATATTTTAGTGTACATGATTTCTTATTTGTCTAAATTGATAAGGAAATATTATCAGGCTTATATTACTTGCTACAATAAAAATGTAAAAACATGTGAAATGGTACAGTTTAAAAATGTACTATCTGCTGGGCACATGGAAATGCTGATCTTGGTGATAGGCATATGAAAGTTCATTGCAATGAATGTTTGAAAATTTCATAATAAATATTTTTTAAAACAAAGCATAATTTAAAAATGGTTTTAATTTTCTAAAACATGATAAACTGGAAATTTTTATTATATAAATAGTATATTAAATTCCTGCTGTAAAGTAAACAGGCATGCTGTGTTATGGGAAAAATAAATGGTTCAGCATTGCTAGAACATTAAATATGTTTACAGGGGTAAGAAGTAAATTCTGAAAAAAAAAAAACAGATATAAGATCTAGATAGTAAAAGTAAGGTGCCACAGACATTTAAGGTCAAGTCAAAGGTAAGTGATGTCAAGTATGGTTGAAATCTGTCAAAATGGTGCAGGAAAGATGGAATTGTGCACCAGTGTTTCCCGCTCACATAGGTCCTGTGGTAAGAGGTACTAACTCATACAACAGCAAAGACTTTCCTTTGAAAAAAACAGGATTTCCACATGAACACAACTGCACAATCAGATTTTCATATATTTATTTGAGTAGGATTTATTCCAGCCATTCATTCACTATTCAAAAGCTTCTAAAATAAACTTTGGCTTTTAACTTCTAAAAATAATTTTGAGCTTTTATATTAGTCTGCTAGGGATACCATAACAGAGTATCACAGACTGGAGAGCTTAAACAACAGAAATTTATTTTCTCACATTGCTGAGATTCTGGAAGTCCAAGATCAAGATGCTGACAGGGTTGATGAGACCTTTCTTGGTGACTTGTAGACAGTGTCTTCTCATTGTATCCTCACATAGCCTTTCTTTTGTGTGTGTGCTCTCCAGTATTTCTCCCTCTTCTTACAAGGACACCTGTTTTATTGGATTAAGCCCCACCTTTGTAACCTCATATAGCCTTAATTACCTCCTTAAAGACCCTGTCTCCAAATATAGTCACGTTGGGGATTAGTGCTTCAACATATGAATTTGGGGAATTCAGTTTAGTCTACAACCACTTTAAAACATAAAACCTCCATTAAAAACTTATAATTGAGTAGACTTCCAGCCAAGATGGAGGAATAGGTAGACATGCTTCACCTTGGCATATCAGACTACATAAGGACAACTATCTCAAAACAAAAACTAACCAAACTGCCAAAAAATCAAACTGTATAGAAGTCTGACAACCAAAGACTTAAAGAAAAAATATCCATTCAGAGGAGTAGGAGTGGCTGAGATGAGAAGCTGGGCTAGAAAGGACATGGTGTAGTAGAAGCAAGGCAGCAACTGTGGCCTGCAGAATGCCACACTCCTGTGTGGCAGATAAAAGCTGGGAGGGATGCCTGGGGAGTGATCCCAGCCCCAGGCCAGACAATGCAGCTCACTATTCCAGCACCAGGTAAATAAAGCCTCATTGCTTTTGGCTATGAGAACCAGTAGGGGTTGGAGCAGTGGAAGAAACTGTCCACCTTTCAGGAGAATTCATTTAGAGGAGCCCCACAGGCCTAGAGTGTATGCAAACCCACCCACTCTGGGAACCACCACCAAGGCAACAGCTGGAAGGGTACCAGTCACACCTAGGAAGTGGGTAAAATGACTGGAAAAGCAGTGAGGACCAAGCAAGTGGACACTGTAACCTCTCTGACCCATCCCCTACACAATGTGGTAACACTGATCATCCTGTACTAATGAATACCTAAGGCTCTGCCCCTTACACCATAACAAGTGCAGCAACTGTACCTAATACACAGTGGCAAACACAGGGACGCTCTCAAATTGAAGAGACAAGGAGTTATGGCCCAAATAAAAGAACAGATCAAAACTCCAGAAACAGAACTAAGTGAAAAGGAAAAAGGAATTTACCAGATGCAGAGTTCAAAATACTGGTGATAATGATGCTCAGGGAAATGATGGAGTACAGCCATTGCATAAGGGAAGAACTGAAGGCTACACTAAGTGAAATAAAGACTAATTTACATGGAACCAATAGTGAAGGTAATGAAGTCAGGGTTCAAGTCAATGAACATAAGAAATAAACAGTCAACCAGTACAGAATGAAGAAATAAGAATTCAAGAAAAAGGAGAGACTAAGAAGACTCTGAGACATCACCAAAAGTGCCAGCTAAAGAGGAAGAGAAAGAAATTAAAAATGTATTTGAAAAAATAATGAAAGAAAACTTCCCTAATTTGGTGAAGGGAATAGACAGACATGTCTAAGAAGCACAGAGAATTCCAAACAAGTTGGATCCAATAAGGACCACACAAGATACATCATAATTTAAATGCTTTTAAATGCCAAAGCTTACAGATAATGAGAGAATCTTAAAGCAGCAAGAGAAAAGAAGGGAGTTACCTACAAAAGAGTTCCCATTAGACTATCAGCTGACTTTGCAAAAATAACCTTTGCAGGCAAGAAGAAACTGGCAAGAAGTATTCAAAGTACTAAAAAGGAAGGATCTGCAACCAAGATTACTCTATCTAGAAAAGCTATTATTTATTTTTTCCAGGTTTTAAAACTTTATTTGCATATTTAAAAAATTGTGCATTCCAATGATTAAAATCATTTTAACAAAAAAAATGGCACTCTGATTAAACTGCATTTTACAGCTTGCAGGACACCTTGGACCAGCTTGGTTTTAACTCTAGATTTCACTGTCCACCCACCCAGCCTCTTATTTCACCAACATGCAAGTTCTTTCCCTTCCCTGCCAGCTGGCCAGGCAGATGGGAGAGGCAAGTGCGGCCTTCATTGTCAGTAGATCTAATGTGAAAAGGGGCAGCAGTCACTTAAATTAATCCAACCTCTTTGCATCTTACAAAGTTAAACAGCTAAAAGAAGTAAAATAAGAAGGCAATGCTTGTGGAATGTGCAGTGCATATTGGCGGTGCAGGTCTCTTTACAATTCGCTTGCTTGTTTCTCCTGTTCAGTGGTTTCTTTGGAAGGCAGTGGGTTTTTCTCTTGCATTTCTGTCTTCTTCAGTTTTGACTTACTGAATTTCTCAATCTCAGCCATATTGGGTTTGTCAGACATGGTTGTGGAGGAAGCGGAGCAATGTATGCGAACAAGAGAAGTCCCATCTGCTCCGTGACCGCCGCCAAGTCCAAAGCTGTTATTTAGAATGGAAGGGCAAATAAAGTGCTTCCCAGACAAGGTAAAGCTAAAGGAGTTCATCATCACCAAGTCATTATTAGATGAAATGGTGAAGAAATTTTTATTTAAGAAAAAGAAGAAGATCAAAACTATGAATAATAAAATGGTAATGAACTCACAACCATCAACAACCGAATCCAAAAAACAAAAACAGACTAAGTAAACTACTAGAATAAGAACAGAATCATAGACATGGAAACTATATGCAGGGTAACTGGGAGAGGGAAGGGGGAAATGTATGGAGAATAAGAAGCATAATTGATAGGTACAAAATAGACAGGGGAATGTTAAGAATAGTAAAGGAAATGGAGAAGCTGAAGAACGTATATGCAGGGCCTATGGACATGAACTAAGGGGGCAGATTGCTGGAGGGAAGATGGGTAGCAGGTGGAGGGGAACAAAGGGAAAATACTGGGGCACCTGTAATAGCATAATCAATAAAATATACTTTAAAATCTTTTGGAAAGTAATTGCTGTTAATCTCTAAGAATAATGGTATTCTTTAGGAGGATTTTTGCTTATTTCAGAAACTGGGATATTACAAATTTCCTTAGAAAAAATGTCATATAGAGTATATATAGCTTGCAATCTTAAGTTTGATGAATTTTGCACAGAAAAAACCTTTCACTTCACTGCCTTAGTATACTATAAAAACATTATTATAATTTCGCCATAGTATATTATAAAATGCATAAACCCCTCAGTTGAGTAATTCCACTTTTAGGATAACTATTCTAAAGGATTAGTTGCAGATGTACGTAAAGAGTCACACTCTAGGTGTTCATTACAACTGTTCTTTTTTTTTTTTTTTAAAACCATTTTTATTGATGGTTATTTTCAATCACAGTTTACTTTTAATATTATTTTGTATTGATTTCAGGTGAGGCATAGTGGTTGAGCAATCATATACTTTACAACATGTTCCCCCTGATATTTTTGGCACCTAACTGGCACCATACACTGCAACTCATAATTTTTTTTTCCTTTTAATTTTATTGTTGTTGTATTACATCCATCCCTTTTTTTCTCCCCTCTGTCCCCCTCCCCACCCACCCTTTCCCCCCAAAGTCAATCCCACCTGTTGTCCATGTCCATGGTTCCTTTATACTAGGTATAATTTTTTTTTAATGACAGCAACCTCAGAGGTTATCAATACAGATATAGTTAAACTAGGACATGAACTAAGTTGAGAGGATTGCTGGAGGGAAGTAGGGTACTGAGTGGAGGAGGCAAAGGGGAAAATAAATTAGGATAATTGTAATAAAATCAAACATATCTTTTTAATTATAATTGGATTTATACCCCAAGGTTAGGGAAAATATGAGGAATGACAAGAGGACAGAGTTTTTTAAAGGTTTCATTTATTATTTTCAGAAAGAAGGGCAGGGAGGAAGAAAGAAAAGGAGAGAAGCATCAATATGTGGTTGCCTTTCACCTGCCTCCAACTAAGGACCTGGCTGGAGACCTGGCTTGCAACCTGGTTATGTGCCCTGACTGGGGAACCCAACCAGTAACCTTTCAGTTCATAGGCTGGCACCAATCCACTGAGCCACACCAGCCAGGGCAAGAAGATAGTAAGCCCTGGCTGGTAGTACAGTGGATAAGGTGCCAGCCTGCAGACCCAAAGGTCACAGGTTCGATTCCCCAGCCAGGGCACATAACAAGGTTGCAAGCCAGGTCTCCAGTCAGGTCTGTGGCTGGAGGCAGGTGAAAAGCAACCGTACATTGATGTCTCTCTCCCTCTCTGCCTCTCTCCCTTCCCCTCTTTCTGAAAATAATGAAATAAAATCTTAAATATATATATAAAAAAAATTTTAATAGTAAAACAAATAGTTTTGAATTTCAGAATAAACTCATCCAGCTGTGCAAAGAAAGCACTGCTCTCGGTGCATGGAGGGAAGAGATTTGAGAAGGTTTGCATGAGTACATCTGCTAGCATGTTAATCCCTACAGGCTCTTCCTGATGTCCTAAGTTATTTTATATTGTGTTTTTTTTAGAAAAGTTGCACATATCTTTTATATAACTTTTCAAAATTTCTGTATATTTATATCAAAAGTTGTATGAAATAAGAGTAAACTATAGAATATTAAAAATCACCAAAGATAATACAATTTAACTTTGGAAATAGTATAATATGAATTCATACTTTTGATCCATTATAGCCCATCTAAGAAGAATATGAATTTAGATTGCAAAATAAATATTTAATATAATTGTTCATTTTTTTGATATGGTTGAACTGATAGTAAAATGTGGTCACCTGTTTTACTTCTTAGAGTTCATTTATTTATTTATTTATTTATTTTAAATTTTATTTCATTATTTTTAGAAAGAGGGGAAGGGAGAGAGACATCAATGTATGGCTGCTTTGCACCTGCCTCCAGCCACAGACCTGACTGGAGACCTGGTTTGCAACCTTGTTATGTGCCCTGGCTGGGGAATCGAACCTGCGTCCTTTGGGTTCTCAGGCCGGGGCCTTATCCACTGTGCTACCAGCCAGGGCCTAGAGTTCATTTATTTTAAGATACAGCTTTAGGTGTTTAAGGAGATACCTTTAAGGTTATACTGTGAAAAAGAGTAAAATTTCATTCATTTGTACCTTCTCAAGCCATGGTGCTTCACGGATCGCTCAATTTGTTCCATGTGGTAGTAAAAGACAAAGAAACATTTTGCTAAGTAATTTTGTAGAAAACTCTTAAAAGGGAA
This sequence comes from Noctilio leporinus, assembly GCA_004026585.1. NCBI lineage: Eukaryota > Metazoa > Chordata > Mammalia > Chiroptera > Noctilionidae > Noctilio > Noctilio leporinus. The sequence goes on along the minus strand of PVIW01001886.1, from coordinate 93,982 downwards.
TATTTAAAATACTTAGAACAATTTCAAGAACATTAAACTAAATTTAAATTTTATAATTACGACATTTATATCTACTTTTAAAACTAATTCATGAAGGACCTCTAGTTATAAGTTTACATCCTGGAAATCTTGCACTAGAAAGTAACAATCTGTATTTCAGTTAAAATGCTTTGTATCCCATAGTTTTTAATTATACTATTTCTACCAAAATTAGCATAGTCAGATTTAAATATTAATGCATTTTTACTACACCAAACTGCCTTTATTATTTGGTATATCAATATGTCCCATTCTGAGACAGGTATTATATTTACTTTTCAGATGTTTTCCATACATTGTGCTGAGGTAAAAGATTTATTTTGTACGTGTGTGTACATAGGAAGATCTGTCTCGAAAGTATCAGCCACATAAACTTAATTATATTGACATTGGCTCAATACTTTCAGGACAGGCCTCATATATTATACATACATATATGATGTGAATATATACATATGTAGTATACAGAGGAATTACTTTGTTAGGCTTACATGAGTCTTCTTGTTTGAATACAAATTACTTTTGGTACAAATACAAAAGTTGTTCATTGATAGAAACAGCCCTTGCCAATTTGCCCCTAGGAATAAGTTCTCTTTTAATGTGATTTCTTTGGTACCAAGAGGTTTCAGGAGTAACACTGCTCAGATTTTGATCCAAGATACAAGCTGGAATTTCTAGGCACTCCTCTGATTCCTGTGTGATGCTGTGGCAGTGTCATTAGAATGTCCCTTTTACCTTTCAAAATACAATTAGGACAATTTTTTCAATTCTAGGGGACTTGTCAACAAAGAAAATATTCCTTCTGGGTTCACCAACCTTGATGATTGTATTTTGAGTGCTCAGGAAGTGGAAAAATTGCATGAAAATACTTCTGGCTATACAGGAGAAAGGGGCAAACCCAAACGTCAGAAATCCAGTTCCAAACTTTCTGAACTCAATGAAAATCAAGATGGGCTTGTGGTAAGTGAATAATTTTATAAATATTTTACTTGTGGCCACCTAGGAAATATCACATTTCCTTTCCTTGCTTTGTAAAAAATAAATAATAATTCCAATCTTGAGTGTTACAGAATTATAAAATATGAGGTCTGAAAGAGACCTTAGAGCTACTAAATATACATACTTGTATTTCCTTTTTATAAATATAAAAATCAATGCTGGTAAAGATTATATTCTGCCTAAGGAACCAAAGAGAGAACCACTTTGATTTTCAAATTATTCAAATCAATCTGATTTTTGTCTCATTTTTTTAAGCATTTTTAAATTTTATTTTGAGGAGAAATGTCAATAATTTGTATTTTCCTTGTTTTTCCACATCCCATTTGTTCTTGTCTACATGAACATGTAGAAAATAATTGTTATTGAATGAACTTAAAGCAAAGTGAAAGAAAAATACAAAGGAAAAAAGGGTCAACTGTCTTTCTGTTTAGAAATTTATTTTCAAATATACATTCTATGAAGTATTTTTTTTCCATATTAATCAGAAACAAAATAATTTCTCTCCTACATAGTTACCTCAGACCTAAGCCCTGGATCATTACCTTGATGTACAAGTGTTACAAGTGTTCAGTCAATAATTAAATAATTATTTGGTTTAACAATTAATATACATCATCCTTTTTTGTGTATGCTTCCATTTCTCTGAAAAGTGAGAACCAAAGTCTGTCCTCTAATTCTCTTTAGTTTAAAAAAATTTAATCAGAAAGTTATAAACTAATGATAGATTTTATAACCTAACATAAACTGTTATTCCTTTTAAAAATAGCAAATATATATTCTTAATGTTTGGTGTATAAATCCTCTGCTGTACCTTTTCTCTGACTAGAAGTTGACTCCATGCTGGGTACATTCATTTAGCTCCATACACTTAGCAAAACTTGTGGGCCACCAATTTTTTCATTGTCAGTTTCTGCACACGTTCATAGAAGATTCCCAATTTTGTCCTAAATAAAATATGCATAAATGCAAATTTTGGGAAAGCATGTTTATTTTATTTTTCCCCAAAATGTGTTAATACTCTGTTTCTAGAAATAAATTGATTGGCTGGAATGGACAGAAAGCGGTCATTTGCCTCAGACCCATGTCTGACATGGTTCTTCAAACAATGAATATAAACCCTGAAACCATTTCACAGTAAATGTTATTCGATATTAATTTAATTCTTATGTGGAGGGGAGAAAGTCAATTTTTTTTAAATCATACTAACTTTATTAGCTCTGTATGTGGCCCATGATTTGCTTATCTGCCAAAGAAAATTATAGTGACTGAAAGTCTGACTTGGCTTCCATGAAAAGGATGTGTTAACACTTCTCTGTTTGAATCCCTTTTTATAGAACTGAACCCATTAATTCTTTTCTCCGGGAATAGGGTTGTAAATTACCCAGATTGTAATAGCTAGTAAAAGTGGAAAAGTACATTTATTCCTTAGAATATATGTTTGATTATAAAATCTATGGACATAGGTTTTGTTTAAAAACATTTAGATGGGAGAGCCTAATTTCATTTTGGTCTTACGTATGGGAAAGTATTTGCCTCCACCTTACTTGCCAGTTTCCGCGTTCCAGGATTGTGCAGGTCACATGTTAACGTAAGTGAGCTAGTGGACCATGTCTTTGTTGCAATGAATAATTTAAAATCCTGCCAACACAACCGAGAAGAAAAACTGTCTTCATTTACAAAGTGAGAGTGTTCTCTGAGACCTATTCTCACTCTCATATCCCATGAATTTTTACATCCAATATTCACAGGTAACCATAAAGCAAAGAGCCAGAGAACATAACAATGACTAGTATTTAGACTACATCCTGAAAGTTAAGTTATGCATGTTAACTTCTAATTTTACTTGACCCAGCTCTCCTTCAAAGTCTTTTTCTACTCCATTTCAAGTTCTTTGCACCCTGACTAAACATTTGTTTACATAGCTGGGAAAAAGAATATGGTACATAATTATATGCCTTTTCCATGCAAGGACATATCCTGGGGCTACAACAGTGAAAAGAGTGGGCCAGAATTGCTGCCCTCACGGAGCCTTATATTCTAATAGGGGAAACAGACAATAATCAAGAAAAATAAGTAAAACATAGGATATACCACATAATGATCACTACTAGAAAGAAGAATACACAGGAAATGGAGACAGAAATTGTGAGGGGCAAGGGATACAATTTTAAATAGAGTGGTCAGAGAAGACATCTCAACAACTTGAGTTTGAGTATGAAGACCAGGGGGAAGTGAGGAAGCAAGGCCTATAATGGCAGGTGGCAAAGGTGCTGAGGCACAATTTATCTGGAATAATCAGGAAACTATGAAGACACCATTGTGGCTGAAAGAGAGTGAGCAAAGTGAGAGAGGTAGTGGAAGAGATGGCAGATTAAGTGAGGCCTCAGGGATCATTGTAAGGCTCTGCCCTGCCTCTGGTTGAGATGAGAATCCACTGGAGGGTGTAGATAGAATGGTGATCTGACTTAATGAAATGTGGTTTGACTACACGTTGGGAAGAGACCGGCAGTGGGCAGAAGCAGGGAAACCAGATCAGGAAGCTATTGCCAAAGTCTAGGCTTGAGATGATGATAGTTTGAACTCAGGCGACACCAGAGCCACCACTTACTGCCATGCAGTGCGCTACTCTGGGGGCACTGTTCACATCAGCTAAAAGGAGAATGGTGCCACCTGAAAGAGTGCTTTGCGGCAGTCATAAAGTCATAGATGGTTTCTGGGTCCACATTGAAAGTAGAATTGGCGTTACTTGTGGGGTGTGAAAGTAATAGAGGAGTCTAAGAGGAGTCCCACGTTTCTGGCCTGAGCTACTAGAAAATCTGTGTTGCCAATTTACTGAAATGGAGAAGATGGAAGTTTGGGGCTGGTATCATGAGTTCAGTTTTGGACATGTTAAGATTGAACTGCCCATCAGATATCTAAGAGGAGGGAGGCAACTGGATTTCTGAGCCTAGAGTTGAGGGAGGATATCCTTCCTGACTGGAGAGAACAGTGTGGGAGTCTCAGCGTATAGAAGCTATTGAAAGCCAGGACACTGGATGAGTAACCAGGCGAGGGTGTGGAGAGAAAAGAAGTGGCCTCAGGATGGTGAGTCTGAGGCAGACCAGCAGTTAGAGGGTGGGGAGATGAAAACATACCAGTAGGAAAGACTTAAGGATCAACCAGCAAAATGAGGTGAGTTTATTGTCTTGGAAACTTAAGAGAACCAAGTGTCTCAACCTGGAGGGAGGGCCAATAGAGCAAATGGAAGACTGCATTTGACCATTAGAATTAGCAAGCTGGAGATCACTTAATAAGAGTAATTTTGGTGGAGAGATGGTAGCAAAGCCATTTTCCAGAGAACATGAGAGAAGAGAGTAAATGAAGATGGTGAGTAAAGAGCTCACCAGCCTGTAGCACAGTCAAAGAGGAGAATATGCTGTAGACATAAAGGGGGAAAAAAAGCATCTTGCAGATTCGAAATGTCTAAAGTGGAAACTGTCAACTCTCTGGGCACTTTTTCCCCTTTGTCCTTTCACCTCTTGATGCTGTCATGACCAGCAGAGGCCAAAAGGCTACGGAGAATTCAAAGCTCGAAAGTGAGTGGCAGTGAGTGACATTAGAGAGCTCTGCTTTATTGCCATTGCCATGGTCTCACCGTTTTCCTTCTCCCTAAACTCCCAGCTCATACCTGTGCGTCATTCTCTCTCAGAAGGAAACCTTATCTCCTGGTTTACTTTGAAGATTTAAGAGAGCTGGCTTAACACTTTTCCTCAGTCCTGTTTCAGAATTTCTTTAGATCACTCACTTTATTTTCTTACCTGGTCAAGTGATAAAGTGGTTTTTCTAAATTCAAAGGTTAACCTGTAAGGTTAAGAAGTGTCTTTGGAAAGTCTCTTTTCTACATCCATCCCTCCACCCCATCTCCATGTATGGATACAAACATAGATGTACATACTTTTCATTGTTTTCTTCATTGGATCATTTCTGCTGGCCTAGAAAAGTCTCTTGTCTCTAAAAACTTTCTCTCTCGAGCACAATTTAACAGTTTGAATCAAGAGCCATAACTCAGCCATGCATTTTACCCAATAATCTACCCCTACTGCTTTGCTCTACTACATAATCTTAATTATGGAAAAAAGCATACTAATTTTCTCACCACTAGGGTATCTATAATCATGAAGAGTTAGAAGCACTTTTAATCTTCAAAAGTAGGGGACCAGATAAGTGACACATGTCAATTCAATAAAAATACGATGCAATAATTACAAAGTATGGTTCTGAAGACTATGTAATAAAATAGAAAATGTTTGACAAGTTGTATTCTAAGTGTTGTGCATATATTATCAAATTTAATCTCCCCAGTAATCCATAAGATAGATATTACTATTCTAAACCTGGGGAAAATGAGTCACAAGATATTAAATAACTTGTTCAAGATCACACATAAAGAGTGGGGGATTCCACTATCCTCTCATATTCTTCTTCAACATTAAAAGCAGATCTACAGTGCCTGCATTTGTGTGTGTGTGTGTGTGTGTGTGTGTGTGTGTGTTATTCATTCCTAGGGAAAAAACCTGAAAAGAAATACACCTGGAAGTGATTGATTGTATGTTTGTATTGTGGTGGTACTGGTAGTTCTAGAGACAATTGTTATTCCATCCTCTGTTTTCCAAATGGTCTATGTGTGAGTGTACTAATTCTATAAGGAGCTTACATTAACTACATAAAGAACAAAAGTATAGTTTAGTAGCTTTCTTACTCATAAAAAACTTCAATCTGATGTCATATACTCCCTCTGAAATCGCAGGTGCGGTTCAAGGGAGAAGCATGAGTCTTGCAATCAGAGCTGAATCCCAGTTTCATGTTCATCACTTCATAGCTATGGCAAGTGAGCATGTTACTTCATCTGTAAAACCGGGGATATTAATATTCTCGTTGTCATTTTTTGTGAGGGTTAAATGCAACAAAATGTGCTCAACAACAGGAAAACTGAAAACAGTTCACATCTAAATCCACTTCTACTACCTCTGCTGTGATCGTCCTTATCTTTCCCTCATTTTACCATCAAATCCTTGAATGGTCTGTACTTGTTATTTCTAATTCTTTTCGCACTTTTTCATCAACCTCTGTAATCAGAACTCCACCCCCACTTCTCTGAATAAACTGCTTTCCTCGTATCGCTAGTCGGATGCGTGCTTGGAACCGGCCTTTTAAGACGTTGAGCTATGGTGTCTGCTTAGGCCTTGGCCTCTTTAAGACCAGTGGTGCCGCTTGCTACTTTGTCCCTTTTTCTCAGGACTCATTCTCCCTTGGCATCTGTGATCATGACCTCTCCTTGTCCTCTTACCACAGTGGCTGTCTTCTTTTTTGCTGTACTGGCTAATTTCCCGCAAATCATACTTGAATGTAAATGTTACCCAGATTTCTGTCTCCCCTCTTTTTCCATCAGCGCTTTATCTGAAAGCTTCTGTGGCACTGGATGTCACCTCTACAGATGACTACCGAATCAACATTTAATTGAGGCTGTCTGCAGTTCACCTTAGCAAGTACTTCAAAGTCAACATGTAAAAAGCAAAGTTACTATCTTTTTTCTTTGATCTCTTTTCACCCAAGATACCCATTTGAATACATCAGATCATCGTTTTCTTAGTTATTTTCTAAGCCCTTTCATTTTTCTTATCCCCAGTCCTTTTTCCAACTTTTCAGTAATTTGTCAAATCTTACTGACTGTATTATAAAAATGTCATGTACACCACCCTTGTTTCTTCGTATTGCCATTACGTAACTGAAGGCCTCATTATGAGTAGTCTAGGACCCTATAACAGCCACCAGCATACCTCTATGCCTCCACCTCTGCCCTCTCCCATCTTCATACCATTTTGTCTGCTAGTGTAGAACAAATTGTCTACTCTTTGTGCTGTGCAGTACAACTCAGCAAGAACTCCTGTCAAAAACTACGTGACAATTATTCTGAGTGGCATCAGCATAATGTAAAGAAGCCAGCATTGTGAACCACAGGTCAAAAATTATTCATTCCTTCAATCATACAACAGAAAACTATTGGCCAGCCCTATTTAGGCACTAGGAATACAAAGGTGATCAACCAAATATTCTGGGTTTTCCTGAAATTGATATTTTCAAAGGATAAGACAGAGAAGAAATGGATAAATACATATAGTTAGGTGGCAGTAAATGCTATGGAGAGAAATGAAAAGTAGGAAGTGGTGGGAGGTCAAGGATTGATGTCATATAGAGTAAGGTCAGGCCTCCCTGGCAGTGAAACCTGTGCAGGGACCTGAAGGAGGTAAGGGCACAATCAGGAGAGAGACTATCTGGGTAAGGGGGCAATAATGGTGCACCACTGGGGCTAAGGAAGAGGCTGCTGTATTTGGAATGGAGTTGAGGGAGCAGCATCATAGAAGAGGTCACGATCATTAAGGCTTTGTAGCCATTTTTAGGTCTTTGGCACTTACCTTGAGTGAGGCGAGGAGCCGTTAAAGGATTAAAGGGAAGAAAGTCATTTTCTGATGTACCTTTTGAAAGGATCACTCTGGCACCTGTGTTAAGAATAGCCCAGGCATGATGAGTGATGGACAAGAACTAAAGCAAAATAACTGACATCATCTAAGGAAGAGGTAGTGCTCAGCTTAGGCCAGGATGACAGCAGTGGAGGTAGTAAGAAGTGGGCAGATTATGAATGTGTTTTGAAGTGGAGCCCTGAGAGTCCTCTAATGGGTTGGATATGAGATGTGAAAATCAGGAAGTAGGGGGGCAGGATGTCAGCAAGACTGGGAGTAGCTAGAAGCGCAGAGTGCCATTTACTAAGGTGGAGAAAACTGTTGGAGGGGTAAATAAGGGGGGATCAATAATTCTACTTGGATATGTTGAACTGGAGATGTTTATTAGTAAAAAAGTAAACTAGGAAATTATGTATATGAATCTGGACTTTTGGGGAGAGAAAATAAGTTTGGAAGTATTTGGCACACAGTTGATATGTAAAGAATGTATTTATTGGTATTACATTGGTCAGTAAAATTATATAGATTTCAAATGTATACTTTTATAATACATCATTGTATGTTCACTCCCCAAAGTCAAGTCTCCTTCTGTCACCCTTTATCCCCCACCCTTTACCTTCTTCTAGCCATCCCCAGCTTCCTTTCCCTCTGCTATTCATCATGTTGTCTGGGTCTACGAGGGTCTTTCTTTCCCTCTCTCTTTCTCTCTCTCTCTCTTTCTTCTTCTTCTTCTTCTTTTTTTCTTTTTTTGGCTTAATCCCTTCACTTATTTCACCCAACCCCCAACTCTCCTCTCTGACAGTTGTCAGTCTGTTCTCTGTAATTATGTCTGTTTCGATTTTGTTTGTTTATTCTGTTCATTAGACTCTACATAAAAATGACATCATAGGGTATTTATCTTTCTCTAATTAGCTTATTTCACTTAGCATAATGATCTCCAGGATCATCCATGCAATTGCAAAAGGTAAGATTTCCTTCTTTTAAGGTTGAGCACATTGTGGAAATGACCCATAACTTAGAAATTTTTAATTTCACCATTTATACACATCTAGGATTCATTTTCTTTGTATACTGTTAAGTGAGAAAAGAATGTGCTGGCTCTGAGTATTGAATATTATGTTTAGTCAATTAATATTTAACATTTGTATTCAGACAAAACCTACCACAGACATGAAGGTAATATAAACAGTGTAACAAGCTACACAGTTGGACCAGTAACCAAAATACAAAAGTCGCAATGACAAGGACAGGAGCCTGTCTGGTTCACCATCATAGCCTGGGCCCTGAAAGGCAGACAGGCACTAAAAACATGTTGGGAAAATAAAATGAGTGGATGAATAGTTGTCATATTTTGGGTAACCAAAAGACGCAAAACACAATGTCTAACATAGTAAAATTTTGTTCTCCCGTGACCATCTAAAGCAGGAGCGCAGGGCTGAGGAGAGTATCAAGGGCTGGCCCCAGTTTTTCAGGGACTCAGGCCAACCACCTCTCTGCCATCTTCAGCAAGGAGCTTCCAGAGCGCTCTGGTGATTTCCATTTCCATTTTAGTGCACAAAAAGAGAGTGAATGTCGTGGCATATACCTGGTGGGTTAGTTTATTAACCAGGTCTGGAAGCCACACACATCCTTCACACATCATGTTGGAGGAAGGTGGTCTCACTGCCACGTCTCATTGTATGGGAGCCAGGAAATGTGTTGTTCCCTAGCCTGTGGCTACTTCATGACTGTGGGGAAAACCAGATGCATTTGGGTAAATAGCTAGCAAGCTCTTCTTCTTACAGTATCAGTAGTTATTTTTTAATATGATTTAATTGCTATAGTCTGCAGCAGTTAAAACACAAAATGTATGAAAGGGTACAAAAATAAATTCAAATTTTTCATTAATCATTTGTTAATAAGAATATATCAACTCTTCACCTTCTCTTAGAGCTCAAGGTTAGAATAATGAATGTTTTGACTAGCAGCATTCCATGTAGCCTTCAGACTGAGCTGTTTGTATATTGAGACAAGGCCTTTTTTTTTTCTTTTTTTTTTTGGAGGGGGGGGGGTGTCTTCTATAAAGGCTTTGTCAGCATTTTATAGCTTTAGAAGTCAAATTTGTTTTTGCTCCAACTGGTTTCAAATACTTCAGTGGTCAAACAGGTTTTGAGACTAGCTTCAATTTGGCAGGGGTGAGGGGGTGGTGCAGGGGGAAGAATTGAAAATAAATTCCACAGGCAAAAGCTTTTTAAGAGGCTTTTGCTCTTTTTAAATTAGAGGTTATTTTTATAACATAGAAGGGTAATTCTTAAATTTCAGTTCCTTCTGATGCTTCAAAATTGTCCAAATAATTTGTACCAAATCTGTGTGTTTTAAAAGTTACTGATAGGCCTTATATGAGGCAAAATTTTCTGGTTTATAAACAAGACTTTACCTGCCTTTTTTTTTTTTTTTTTTTTAATGCAATTCAAGAAACATTTCATTACATTATTCTTAAAGTCATAATCTGTTCTTTGCTAATTCTTAAAATCACCTATTGATTGTAAAAGATTCTAATAGAAAGCTAATTAAAAGTTAATGCAAGAAAACATTTTTGTAAGAATGTTTTAAACTTCAACCTTTAACAGACGAAATAGTAATGAACTACTCTTCCACACCTAGAAAAGTGTTTTAGGCATAAAACAATTCAAAACTTTCAAAAGGCATCAAGCCAGTATTTTCTCATAAGACAAGTGCTATTAACAACTATAGAACATTTGAAAGTCCAGTAACATACTTCTCACACAATGAAAGCATTCTACAGTGCAGCCTTCACTCTGACCTGTACATTCCATTTGCCCAGGCCCCCATCTCAGTGAAGTGGGGGAATTGCTGACCTATTTCATATCTTAATCTTCCCTCCCTAAACCTAGGCAAAGAATGGAAGTCAGAATTTATAAAACATTTCGTACCGACACAAATAAGTACTCTTATTACTGTACTTACAGATCTTGACTGTCTTGATTAGTTTCTCTCCAGGGGAAAAAAGTGAGGTAAGTTGCTCGTTGTAACACATTCTTCACATGTCCCTGTTTCCAAAAGGTCCGGGGGCAACCCCACTCCCTTAGCAAAGGAACGCTGTGTAGTTGCTGCTTTAGTGAAAGCAGACGTGACTATCTAGCAGGTTCAATTGTGTGGATGACATGAAAATTGGAATTATTATAAAGCTTTAGAGAAATACCGAACAACATTGAAAGTCATCATTTGTCAGTTACATCTATAAAAATTCAGATCCTTGGGGAGTTCGTAAGCATATGGGCCATTTTTTTAAGTGGGGCTGGGGAGGGAGCTGAAGAAGTTACTACATACTTGTTTTAACCCTGGAGATGAGCTGAAAATTTCCTCACACTTTCAACTGCTTTTTGCAAAGCTTTCAAATATATAACATGCCAGTCTTTTAAAATAATTCTCAAAACCTATATTTATATATTGGTTCTTTCTGGTTAGGAGAAAAATTAATCTTCTAATTGAAATATCTTTATTCAAGTTTATGTAATGCTATTATGGTTCATTTTTTGTTCTTCCTAAATATTGCTTAGCCTCAATCGAAAGACTGTTATCCCTTTTGAAATAGTTATTTGCATATTATTATCAATGTATTTCATTGATACTGTTTTAAAATGATCTGACGGTAACTGGTTGTGCTTTGGCTTAAGAATTCACGTTTTAGAACTTTAGGAAAACCTAATACTGTTGCACTAGATCTTACACTAAAGATTTTGATAATCTATTGAAGATTACCAATGAGAACAAACAAAGATTCTTTGTCATGGGTATATCACTCTTTATCAGGTAATAAGAGCGATTCTGCTTTGGTTTAATGATAACCATTTTAAAGAGGCCTCTACTAACTTAAACTTTAGAAGTAGAAAAAGGTGAATATAATTGTTGTCATAATTTTTTTATTTTCTCAGATTTATTCTGAAATTATCTGTGTAAATTTTCTAAGCCTGTGAATCAATGTGCAAAAGCAAACAAAGTCTTTTCAGTTCCTGGGACATCATTTTACCCACAGTCAAATAGTAGTAAATATTTTCCTTGGAGATTTCATGGTTTTACAAGTAATGTCAGTAACAACAACTAATATTCATTAAATGTACCAGGTATTAATTAGCTCATTTTAATCCTTGTGACCACACTATGTTAAGCATTGTTACCATCTCTATTTTCCATATGAGCAAATTGATGGTTAAGTAGGGCCGTACATTTGGAAAATGATGAAGCCCGTCTTCAGACCCTAACATTCTGACTCAAGAGCCATCATTATCACAATTATATTATGCTGTCTCCCTTTGTTTCTATTCTATGATGGAGCCTAGATTTTAAACTTAAAGAATTCTAGATAGGTTGGCCTAATCAACATAAATGGAAAATAGTTTATCTATCTTCCAAGCCAAAGGTTTTGTTCTGCTCTATATGTTTATTTTTTAGGGATTTTTATATATGGCAATTTCACAGGATTACTGTGATCATTAATTAAATATACTTTGTAAAGGGTTTTTCATAATGGGAAGTTATACATATATATAAATGAACACATGTTGCTTCAATTTGTGTTTGTCTTTTCAATGATACAGAATAGGTGAATTGTACTTTAATGTCCTTTTTTTTATCTTCACTCAAGGACATTTTCTCATTGCTTTTAGAGAAAGGTAGAGGGACAGGGTGGGGAGACAGAAAGAAAGAGAGAGAGATCAATTGGTTGCCTCTCATAGGCTTTCCAACTAGGGACCGTTTGGTGTGAGGACAATGCTCCAACCACTTGAGCCACACCAGCTTTTAATGCGGATATCAGTCTCAGAATTCAGTGGTGTTCATGTCCAAATCTCTGAAGCAGCTATGTTTTTGAGTCTACTGAATATATAAATAAATAAGTAAAAATTTTCAAGCACTCTTGTTTACTTATGTGTACTTCCTTCATGGGAATTGCTTACTTATTCTGTGCTCAGTCATCTGAATTGGATACAGAAAGTATTGGCTGGTAGTCACAGGGGCAGTCAAAAAATCTTACAGAAATGCCTCCTGATAAGCTTTAAGCCCTCTTGGTCAGCATGAAATACATGCTATTCAAAGTAAGTTTTCTGTTTGCATTTTTTTCATCTAGCAAATACAAACAGTAACATTGAATAGTGCAGAAAGGTCCTTAAGTTAACTCCTTTTCTTTTCATGCTGTTTTACAACTTAGGTATGTATTACCCAAATCATATGGGCAATGTACACTGAAAAGCTGTTAAATAAGCAATGAATATTACATCAGTTTCTGATTAGATTCAAGGACAGATTTCTCAATTCTAGTTCTAATGCCACCCTCATATTCTGGCAGTCTGTGTTTTGCTATGTTTAGCTATAAAATGTGATAATATCTAAAAGGACATTGTAGGGTACAATGACCATTTCCGTGATGCTGCAAGATGTCTTTGTTAAAAGAATGATAAAGTTTCACATTCACTTTTATGCAAGCACTGTATATAATACACTGCCATAATTTTACTGGTTTTAACAAGCATAGAAATAAGAGGAATAGAATTACTTACATCTTCATATTATCTGATTTTTCTGTTTTAAAGAAGGGAGACCCTGCTTTTGCATATATCTTACCGTTCCTACCAGCAATCAATGACTTGTGTTGTTACAGAATATGGAAAGTCTCAATTCCACAATGTCTCATGAGAGGACTCAACCTGATGATGTTGAAGCCATGTCCGATGACAGGTAATTTTAGAATTTTCTCCTCACATTGTTTATGAGTATGAATAGATTTTTTTCACTTAATGCATTGCTCATTATGTGAGCTAAAAAGAATAGAATTAATGGACTATATGTTTACCAATAATATTTTATAACAAGAAAAATCCCTAGAATAAAAAAATCTCCCCTGGTGCTAAAGAAGACAAATACCATATTCATGTTTGTGTTTCTCCTGTTGTTTTGTGTTACTACTGTGTTTCGTTTTGTTTTTGAATTTTATAGGAATTTTATTTAAAGCTCAGCTTACTTTTGAAACAAATTAAATCATAATTTCAAGGGATGAAAAGCATTGTTATAAAACAGATTGACATTTTAGATTTTTTTGTTGTTGTTTATAGCAAAGAAAATGAAAAAGACTATGGGCACACCCAGCATTTTGAGGTGAGTGGCTGACAACAAGGTTGTGACTGGTCACATATTCCTGAGAGTAGCCTGTCCAGGGGGATAATGAGATTAACTGAGAGGACTGTGATTACTTAGAAAAAGTAAATGAACTCTATTGTTTCGCTTTTTCAATTTTTACTTTACTTGCACAGATAAACTTCAGTAGCATGGAGATTTATCCTTAGGTTTTCCATAAGATAAACAAAACAGAAAATCAACGCTACTGCTTTGATTTTCTATGATTTTATGCATTTTTAAGCGATTGGACTAGCCAGTGAGTTTCCATGGCTGTCTCCTAGGGATTATCTGATCAGCTTTCAAATTAACATAAAGTCCATTTGAGATATTGAATCCAATTTATTTCCTGAGTTTTGTGTCTCGTTTGAAGTAAACAAGGTAGAAAACATATCTTAACTCTCTGATGTTGTCTGTGCCTTAGAGTGTCAGCCCCTTGCCTAGCTTCCGGGTTGTCTTCTGAGACATCACCCTGTCGGCCGGCCGTGTATTTGGTTTCCTGGCCCTCAGCTCTGGCGTGACTTCACTTTTCACTTGCGTGGGTATCACAGCCCCCAAGGCCACATGTTCCAACTCCACCTTCATTCTTATGTCATCTTTTTGGCAAGAATTAAAGCTTTTCTCAACCTATTCTTGGATTCTGATTCTCGATATATTGATTACATATAGAACTCGCCCTCTAACCCAGTGATTCCTACTCTTTTTTGGCACTGACCTAATTCCATGATGGATTCATTGCCGAGCTCCGTGCAGGTGCTGCACTGGGAGCTGGAATTAACTAGCAGCTGCAGCCCCTTGCTCCACAGTTTTATAATCCAGCTGAAAGCTGTGGACCCCTTCTTAGAAAAATGCACATTCATGTAAAAGTTGGCATAAAATTGCTGGGAATTGATGGCTGCCCTCTTCCAGTGCTGTGGACTCCTCATATTTTCTCTATTCAATTCTTGTCATGTATACTTCTTCATTAACCTAGCCGGATACAGCTTCTGAGCCACTTTCATCTCTTATTTCCAACTGCTTTAAGCTGCCTTCCTTGGGACCCGGGCAGCAAGCTGACATTCTTTTCTTGCTCCTAAGCACCTTTTTTCAGAACACAGTTTCCCCATGATAGTGCTGTTTTATTTTCCTTCTGGTTTTACCCTTTCTCTGCTCTCTCTGTCTGTTCACAGCAGGCACCCACTTATCATGCCATTGGACGTTACTTTAGAGAAAGCCACTCTGCCAGCCTCCTAAAGAGATCTTCTCTGTTCTTCCCTTTTATGCCTGTTATCTTTTGGGAGATAAAAGGGTACAGGGCAACCTTTGTGGGTGAACTTTGTAACATTAACTCATAAATTCCAACTGGCACCCAACTTAATTCATACTGAACTCAGTTTGCCCTGGCATTTCTGTGGCTGGCTCCAGTGGCCATGGCTGAATCATGGGGAAAGAATCTCAAATCTTCTTTCATGCGCCAGGACCTGTTCTTAATGTGTCACTCATGTGCAGTCACCAGTCAGTGCCTAGCCCACTGTTGATACTGATACTCCTTAAGTGTTCCCTATTAATAATCATTATCATCATAATTTCAGGTAGGAGGTAAAATTAGACTGTGAGTTAAAATCTACACTAAGCTTTCTGCATCATCTTTCTTTTACAACTGCACCAACGGAGGAAAAAAGACACCACTCCACAAGATGTGGGATCAGGTTTCTACTCATGAAGGCATGTGCTTCTTTCACTGAAGGAAATATTTTATTATTAATGAAGAGCTGTGAAAAGATCCATCTTTCACTTTGAAACCTCTTTCCCTATTTCTAGTGTGTTGCAATTGTTTACCTTTTAATATACGTAGCACTTTCCAGAACTTACTATGCAACTGAAATAATTAATGCCTTTTCTGGTAATACCACAATAATTTCCAGATTTCAGAGATGAAAATAAGTCTAGACCTATAGTCTAGAGGTAATTTGGGTTTACCTCTCCTCAAATTCTGTTTAGCCACTATTTTATTTCAACTCTCCTATAGCATGATGCTAAAATTTATATAATGTTTCCAATTTTATTTTCCATTTAGGCAGATTGTATCCTCATTAATATTAGAGTCTGTTAAGTTCTCCTTGTAAACTCTCAGATTCATGTAGGATATAGCAGATGACACCTATTAGGGAAAGATGGTTTTTCTTTCTTGTTTTGACCAGTATTTCCATGAGAATGAGGGATACTAACCTTTAGCTTCAGAAATGCTCTGCAGGCTGGGTAGCTCAGTTGTTTGTAGGCTGGTGAGCTGGGGTTGTGTCTTCTGTCACCAGTAGGGGCACAGACAGGAAGCAGCATGGATGTATGGAACAGCAGACACATATGTCTCTGCCTCTCTCTCCTTCTCCTTCCTGCCCCCTTTTTCTCTCTTTTTCACCTCTCTTTCCCTTCCCTTCTCCCTCTCTGTTCCTCTCACTCTCTAAAAAAAGTCAATAAATAAACATTTGGATAGCAATGCTTTCTAAAGAGAGGCTTATCTTACAGTTTGCTCCTCAAAAGCAAGTGCAGATACAACTGCAACTATATTTTTTCTTTTTTTTCTTTTTTTTAAAGTTTTTATTTATTATGTCCAGAGAGAGGAGAAGGGAGAGAGGCAGAGAGGGAGAGAGACATCAATGTATGGTTGCCTTTCACCTGCCTCCAGCCACAGACCAGGCTGGAGACCTGGCTTGCAACCTGGTTATGTGCCCTGACTGGGGAATTGAACCAGCAACCTTTAGGTTCGCAAGCTGGTGCCTTATCCACTGTGCTACCAGCCAGGGTTCTTTTTTTAATTTTGTTGTTCTATTACAGTTGTCCCAGTTTTTCCCCTATTGCTCTCCCCTGACCCGCCCATCCACCTGCACCTGCATTCAGTCCCCACCCTGCTGTCCATGTCCATGGGTTATTTATACCTGTTCCTTGACTAGACCCTTCCCCTTCTTTACCTCCTTCTTCCTCTCCTCCCTCCCCTCTGGTCACTGTCAGTTTGTTCCTTATTTCCATGTCTGTGGAAAGGAGTAACAAGGACAGCCGAGGAAAAAGAAATCGCAGCTTAAAAATGACCTGTTTCTCTGTCTCTTGTCTGTCTCTCTCCTATACTAACTCGTTTCAAATTAGAAGTAACGATATGCATAGCCCAAGGAAAGGGAAAAAAAAAAAAAAAAATGTCCCATCAAGGGAGGGAGGGGGTGGGGAGAATCTAAATAGTATTTTTGTGGGGAAATATCTAATATACCTTCAGTCAACTTTACCAATCAGCCCTGGATTGTAAAGGTCAGTGTCTGAAAGTACAGTACACCTTTTGTACCTGAACTGCTGTTACCTGCACTCTGCCACTAAGACCCGAAATAAGACATGTTCTATTTTGCTCATTTGTTTTATTCATTCAGTTCCACTTACAGGTGAGATCATATGGTATTTGTCTTTCCCTAACTGGCTTATTTCACTTAGCATAATACTCTCTACTTCCATCCATGTAGTAACGAAGGATAGGAGTTCCTTCTTTCTTTCTGCTGTGTAGTATTCCATTATGTAAATATACTATAGTTTTTGATCCATTCATCCACTGATGGGCACTTAGGCTGTTTCTAGCCCTTGACTATTGTAAATAGTGCTGCTATGAACATAAAGGTGCATAGGTGCAACTATGTTTTTTAAATAATCATTTTCCAGCCTAAATGTGTTTTTGTTTGAATGGCTGTGTTGAGAAGTAAAAATTGGCTTATCCCTTTGTTGCACATCTTTTTAATTTCTTATGATTCTGGTACTAATCTTATGCAAAATGAGAATTTGTTATGATACTGGGTGGTGAATGAGAATTTTCCATTTTCCATTTTATCTCAGTTTAAGTGGTTTGTATTAAAATCTGACATAGTGATAATGAAACACAAAGTTAGAGTCACTTCAAAATGCCAAAACTTAAAATGATTTTTTTGGGTAGGTTTTAGATGCACTTTTTAATAAAATAATCTGGGCAATATAAAATGATATAACAAAGAACCTAGAAAAGCTAAGATGATGGCCTGGGTAAACATAGCTTACTTCCTCACACAATCACAGTAAAATTACAACTAAACTACAGAATAACTATTATTCAGAACTGCCAGAAATTAAACTGAATGGAAATCCTACAACTATGAACTTAAAGAAGAAACCACATCAAGACTGATAGAAAGGACAGAGACATGGAATGGGCTGTTTTCACACCCATGTATGGTGGATAAAAATCAGGAGGGGTATCAGGAGTGAGGGGTCCCAGCCCCACACCAGGGCTTCCAGCCCAGGGATTCCAGTACCAGGAAGATAAGTCCCCATAACTTCCAGCTAGAAAAACAGGCAGGATTGAGGCAGAAGGCAAAAACTTCTGGATTCTCAGTCAGTTTCACTTAAAGGACCTACACACAGACTTCACTCATATTCACTCCCTCTGAGCTCCAGCACTAGGGCAGCAGCTGGAAACACACCAGAGGCACACAGGGAGGAACCTGAAGTGTTTGGCATCAATGCAAGAACTGAGGGACAGCTTTCTCCTGTACATAAATGCTGGCAGAGGCCATCGTTCCTTTTCTGAGCCCTCCTCACAGTGCCCGCAAGTGGGCACCGTATCTAAGACTCCACCAACCAGCTCACACTGTTTACCCTACCTTGGCCATTCCCTGAGGCTCTACCTAACCCAACTTTGGGGGCCTACCCAAGCTGTTTCCAGTAGCTTTCCCATAGAAAGGTTTTGTCTTGGTTCATGTTTCAGATTTTTAAAAATCCTTTCAAATGAGCAGCATCTAGCATCAGCAAACCACATACGTCACAGCATTAGGAGCAGCTGGCCTTCGTTCACAGCTTGGCCTCTCTGAGACATCTCTAAACCCAGCACGAGTAGCAGCCATCTGCAGACTGCTTTGCAGTTTTTGCCAGATGACCTTGGCCTACATGTCCCGGGAAGCCCCAGACCCTACACACCCAGTGGGCAGCTACAGACCATATCAGAGCACCCCCACACAACTACCTCCACAAATGACACACTCAAGGGGCAGACTCAGCAAGCACCAGAGCTCTTATGAAGTAAGTCCTGCTCTACGGAATGGGGCACTGCCCAGATGATCCTCCACAGTGTTCGGAGGTTGGTGATCAGTGGTCACATCCAGTCCTTGCAACTAATTGGCCTGGATAATCCCTCCCATTGACATGTCAGCAGTATTCACAGCTTAACTACAAGAGGAAGGTGTGCACAGCCCACATGTTGGGCACACCTCAAGTACTGTGCCTCAGCTTGGGTGATAAGGGAGGCTGTGCCACTGGACCCTATATGACACCTACTACATTAGGCCAGGCTACCAAGACAGTAGGTCATAACAGCTCTACCTAATACATAGAAACAAGCACAGGGAGGCTGCCAAACTGAGGAGACAAAACAAAAACAAAAAACAGACATGGCCCAAATAAAAGAGCAAAATTCCAGAAAAAGAACTAAGCAAAATGGAAACAAGCAAGGTACTAGATGCAGAGTTCAAAATATTAGTTATAAGGGTGCTCAGGCATTGTCGAGGAAGAGCAGATGAACTCAGAACATCAATAGCATAAAAAATGTTATGAAAAGTATAAAAAACAGAAATGAAGGATTCACTAACTGAAATGAAGAACAATCTATAGGGAGTCAACAGTAGAGGAGAGGAAGCTGAGAATCAAATCAGCAATTTGGAAAGCAAAAAACACCCAATCAGAACAGCAAGAAGAAAAGAGAATCCTAAAAACATGAGGATAGTGTAAGGAGCCTCTGGGGCAACTTCAAGTATACCAACATTTGCATCATGGGGATGCTGGAAGAAGAATAGAGAGCAAGAAATTGAAAAACTATTTGATAAAGTAATGACAGAAAACTTTCCTAACTTGGTGAAGGAAATAGACATAAGTCCAGGAAGTGCAGAGAGTCCCAAACAAGATAAAGAGGCCCGCACCAAAACACATCATAATTAAAATGCCAAAGGTTAAAGACAAAGATAGAATCTTAAAAGCAGCAAGAGAAAAGCAATTACCTACAATGAAGCTCCCATTGGCTGATTTCTCAAAAGAAACTTTCAAGGCAAAAAGGAACTGGCAGGAAGTATTCAAAGTGGTGAAAAACCTTTGGACCTACAAGCTAGATTACCCCAGCAAAACTATCGTTTAGTATCAAAGGGAAGAGAAAGAGCTCTTGGGCAAAAAAACAACTAAAGGAATTCCTCATCACTAAACCAGTATATGAAATGTTAAAGGGTCTTCTTTAAGAAGAAGAAGAAGATCAAAAATATGAACAATAAAATGGCAGTAAGTACCTTTCGATTAACAATTAAACCTAGACTACAAAATAAGCAAACAAGCAGAACTGAAACAGCATCATAGATTCAAAGAATGTTTTGATGGTTGCCAGTTGGGAGGGAGGTCAGGGGGGTGGGAGAAAAAGGTAAAGGGATTAAGAAGTACAAATTGGCAGTTACAGAATAGTCATGAGGATGTGAAGTACAACATAGGAAATACAGTAGCCAAAGAGGAAGGGGGCAGAGGAGAATAAAAAGGGGATGGATGTAATACAACAACAATAAAATTAAATTAAAAGAATATACTCTCATTACCCATGAAGATGGACATCAGTATGGGGATTGCCTTAGGGAGTGGAGGCTGGGTTTAGGGGACCAAAGGGGGGAAATTAGACAACTGATATAGCATAATCAATAAAACACAATTTAAAAAAAAAAAAAAAAAAGAACAACCTAGTTCACTGTTCCCTGAGCATGTAGCATCCACAGTTCTTGTTCATTTGTTGATTTATTTTTTAAATATTTTATTTTTTTATTATTTTTAGAGTGAGGGGAAGGGAGAGAGACATCATGTATGGTTGCCCTTTTTCACCTACCTCCAGCTACAGAGCTGGCTGGAGACCTGGCTTGCAACCTCGTTATGTGTGCCCTGGCTGGGACTCGAACCAGCGACCTTTGGGTTCACAGGCCAGCTCCTTATCCGCTGTGCTACCAGCCAGGGCTTAAACTAAATTAACAACTGAAAGGATCCAGAAGACATTGTCCTTAAAACTAGTAACTTCTATATTATAAAAATTATTGCTGAAAATACAGGTTTTTACAGTTCTGTTTAAATGCTTTCATTAGATACCTTCTCATAAGTTATTTTCTATTGTTATAAACTATTGTGGAAATATAGTTTGGCATAAAATCCATAATATTAAAATGATAACGTTATACTTAATCTTTGTAAGACAAAAGCAAAATATAAGAATTATTAACTACATGGAAGGGTATTACAGTATCTCGGGGAGGTTACTTTATGTCAGCAGTATAAGGTTACTGAAGGTTAAATTCTTTCAGATATTTTTACATTCTTCATGCTTTCTAAGCCTACTGCTTAGGAGAGCTTAGAAGCATACCTTTGATAACAAACAAGACATTCATGATAAACAAAAGACTTTCATTTTCTTATCCTGCTTTAAAAAAAGAAAAGAAAAGAAAAGAAAGAAAGCAGCAATAAAAGAGAAAAGAGGGAAGGCTTTCTAGTCAAGACTGAGAATTAATATTGATCACAGAAACTTAAGTGCATACTTCATTTTGCCTTGAGGAAGGCTGAGATTCTGAAATAGGCTTATTAAAATGTATTTGTGAAATGGATGATTCTGTTATTTAAACTTCATTGTATTTCATGGATGCTTTAGGATTTTGCTATTGGTTATATTAGAACCAGAAAAACTAAAACCCTTTTTTGGTTTAGATTGACTCCCAGTTCTATCCAGTCTCAAAAGGAGGCTGAAGTTTTGCAATTCTTATGAATTTTGAAAATTTGTTATGTCAGTTTTCCTCTTTTATCAGGCCAAACAATAAATATTTATGGTTCCATATGGTCCTTCTATTAAGTGCATTGGCTCCTTTCTGTGCAAACTGCATTATTCAGTACACTCTATGATCTCGTTATTCCTGGCTCTGGTAAGCTGTTAGTTGGTTAGTTCTCAATGTCCTGTGCAGGGAAGGAGAAGGGATGAAAAATAAATTGAACTATTTAAAGCCAGAGAAGGAGCAGGATCGATCAAGTCTGGGGATAGGAAAAGCCTGGCCTATCCAGACAGGAACGAGTCTTAGCAAGTATCAGATGGATGGACCTAGTTAATGGTTTCTTGACTTGAATGAGGAATGTCACCTTAGGTCCCAGACAAAGTGAGCTCTCTCATTATTTGCTTAATATTATACTGGGTATTTCTTTTAGAATATACATGGCATTTGGCACTTCCAAGCTTCATTCTGTTTTATGTTGCCATATAACATTAGTTTCAGGTATGCAACATGATTTTATGTTTACATATATTCTGAAATGATTACCACAGTAAGTCTAGTTAACATCCATCATCACACAGTTACAATTATTTTATTCCTCTAACCACTACCTTGTTAGTCTTGTCAGCCCAGTGCCTAGGACATAGTATGTGTTCAGTAAACACTTGCCAAATGAATAAATGTGAAAGGAAAATAAAGGACTTCTCAGATAAGGTAAAGCTAAAGGAATTCATCATCACCAAGCCATTATACAAAATGTTAAAGGGACTTATTTTTAAAAAAGAAGAAGATCAAAACTATGAACATTAAAAAGACAGCAAACTTACAACTATCAACTATAGAATCTAAAATAATAAAAACACACAGTGGATAAGGTGCCGGCCTGTGAACCCAAAGGTCGCAGGTTCGATTCCCAGCTAGGGCAACATGACTAGGTTGCAAGCCAGGTCTCCAGTCAGGTCTGTGGCTGGAGGCAGGTGAAAAGCAACCATACATTGATTCTTCCCCTCTTTCTAAAAATGATGAAATAAAATATTTAAAAAAAATTCTAAAATAAAAAATAAAAACAAAAACTAAGCAGACAACCAGAGAGGGAATAGAATCCAAGATATGGGGAGCATTTGGAGGGGTGTCAGCTGGAAGGAGGAAGGGGCAGAAGAGGGGAAAGGTGCAGGAATTAAGAAGCATAGTTGGTGGGTGCAGAATAGATAGGGAAATGTTAAGAATAATACAGGAGAAGGTAAAACCAAAGAACTTACATGCATGACCCATGGACATGAACTAAGGGAGTGGGATTGATGGAGAGAGGAGGATGCTGGGTGGAGGGGAGCAATGGGAAAAGAAATCGAGATAACTGTAGTAGTACAGTCAACTTTTTAAAAAGTAGTATATAAAGGCAAATAATAGTTCTTTTACAGTTACTATGGGCTTGCTATTTTAAGACATGTTTTTCATTTAATCCTTACAACTTGATGAAATCTTGTTCCTGTACTAGCAAAAAGAAGCTAAAGTACAAAGAGGCTTACCCACTAAAGATCTTACAGCTAGTAAGCTGATACTGAAGCTCATGTCTCCAAGTCTAAAACCCTTCCCCTATCAGCCACACCATGTTGTTCCTCCTAGGAGCCAGTCATTTTATTTCAATGTGTGAATGTTCAGTGTGTTTTCATATGGCACCACATTCTGACAAGGATTTAGTGTGGCACATCTCAGTTGAAACTTGTTAAATGACCTTTATTGGCTCTCTGATTTAACTGAAGCTATGAGATGTATAAACAACAAAAGTTGAAACCAGAAGTACTTTGGTATTTGAGAATGTCCTTGACATTTAACATTAATTATCTAGTAGGAGAAACAAATAAGCAGGTAAGTGCGATACTGTATTAGAAGCACTAGCAGAGAATGGGGAACAATCGAGTGAGGTACCTCACCCAGACTAAGGTAACTAATATTTAAAGGAAGAGTAGCATTTTCCTGGCATAGCACTGCAGATACTGAACAGCTTCCCGACAGGCAGCACTGATCAGCATTGCTAGGTCCTGGAGCATAGCAATGCTGGGCCCACACCAGGAGTACATGTTACAGCCACGGGCAAAGCAACTGTGTCAGATTCAGAGACCAGATAAGCCAGAAATTGGGAATCAGACCTCTCAAAGTAGCAGGCAAGCGGAGGAATCACCTCAGGGATTGACAAGAATATAGCAGGATGGGGCCAAGCATGCAGATGGCAGGTGATTGAGTGCCGTGCCCAGTGGGTCTGTGGCCGTGCAAGCTGGCTTATGTAGACGAGACTCCTCCACCCTGTGTAGGCAATCCGCCAGGAGTCCAGAAGCTCCTGTAAGTTAACACAGATCTCCAGTATGAACGGTATCCCACAATATACAGTGCACATACTAAACACCCATGTGTGGTGGCCCTGACTCCAGATACAATGACCTTAATCCTCAAATGTGTGCAAAATGTCATGCCTCAGGGCCTTACACTTGCTTTCCTTCTTCCTGGAATGCTTTATCCATAGAAGGCTCACTCGCTCATTCCTTCATGTCTCCAGTCACGTAACCTTATTGGAAAGGACTTCTCCGACCACCCAATGCAAAACAGTGGACCTTGGCGTGTACCTCCCACCATCCTTCTTACCCTGCTTTATTTTTCTGCATAGTCCATATCGCTACCTGACCATTTTTCTTTATTAACTGTTCCCTTCTGTATGATTTTTTAGGTTAGAGATGTTATTTTGACCACTGAAGTTTTGTACTCAAAAAGTATTTCTTCTGGGGTGGATGGGGCAAGGGAGAGCAATGGGGGTGGGGGGGTGGAGATGAGACAAATGTAATACAACAATAAATTAATTTTTAAAATTATTTCTTCAATGAATGAGTACATTTTATCATTTATTAAAAGATTTTATTCATTAATTTTAGAGAGAAAGGAAGGGAAGGAGGAAGAAAGGAAGAGAAGCATCAACATATGGTTGCCTTTCACCTGCCTCCAGCTACAGACCTGGTTATGTGCCCTGGCGGGGAATCAAACCAGCAACCTTTGGGTTTGCAGGAAGGCACCTTATTCTCTGTGTCAACCAGCCAGGCCAAATTTTATCTTTGTATCTCTAGCACCTGACATAAAATGGGCAGCCCTATTATATGTATATAATATGTGACATATTATTATTGAATAAAGGGGTACAATTTTGACCTCTGTTTGTTAGAATAGTAGAATCTTAGAGGTTATCTACAATAGCATCCTACCCAGCGTGGTACTCTCCTTCTCTCGCATGCCTCACTCCCAGACTATTTGAACACTGAAGGGCAGCTTACTAATTCACAAGCTGGTCCATTATTGTATTACAACAAAATTGTTCTCAGAATTTCACTGAACATACTTTAACCTGTTCCACTGAATGTCAGCTCTCTTGGTGCAGGAAGCTTGCATGTCTCACCCAGAGCCCAGCATAGAGTGGGTGCTCACAACCATGTTGTTGAAAGAATAAATAGATTCATGTATTTGGAATGGCCCAGCCGATATGCCTCAGTTGGTTGGGCATCATTCCACGCACTGAAAGGTCATCAGTTTGATTCCTAGTCTGGGTACAGGCTTGGATTGCAGGTTCAGCCCCCTGGTAGTGTACAGAAGGCAACCAATCAGTGTTTCTCTCTCACACTGATGTTTTTCACCCTCCCTGTTCCCTTCCCTTCCCCTCTCTCTAAAACCAAAACTAAAACTATTGTTTTTAATTCATGTATTTTGGAGAAAGAAAATTAAACTTTCTACTTTTAATTTTCCTTGAAATTGGTGCTGATCCCAATGTAGCAATTGTAAAAAGTATGTCTTTTTACGTTAATGTGCATATGTGTGGCATCTCAGGACTTTACATGTGTCATGTCCAGCATTACAGGCCTCTTGAGTGCCCTGAGGGGATACAGGCCCTGCAGGGAGCAGAACCAGTGACTGGTTTGGGAAGAGCAGCCTGGCTGCCTGCACAGTCTAGAGCACAGGCCTCCCAGCGTCCTTTCCCATCTGCACAGCATCAGCCTGGACATGATTCCTGTGTTTAAAATCCTTCAATGGCTTTCCATTATCTACTGCAGGATAAAAATCCAAATTTAGCCAGGCCTGTGAGGCCTTTCTCAGTTTATCCTTGCTCATCGAACACCATCAGGATCTGCCACCCCACTTCCTTCCAATCCCAAGGACTGGCCTACAGGAACCTCTTCTCTTGCTGTGACCATGAGCACCCTGCTCTTATGCCTGCCTTTGCGCTTGACCCTCCTCTGCAGCCCACCTGACCCACGCTGTGCCCACATCAAAACTGCTGTTGCTGGCAGGAACACAAGTGGCCCTTTTCTCTAATGATTTTTTTTTCATAGTGCATCTAAAATTCTGGCCCACTCTTCTTATGATGCATTTCATCTCAAGTTGCAATTGTGTATGCCTCTTCTCCACTCCTCTCTCTAGCACTGTGAGATTTGGCGATGTTTTCCTCATCTTCATAGGGTGCCCATAACAACAAAGAGATTGATGGCTGCCATTCACGTGTCTCCGGTGCTCTAGGCACCGTGCTAGAGGCCTTCCCTACCTTCTCTCAGACCTTTCATGGAAGCTTGCAAGACTGGTGTGATTGCCCTTTTTTAAATAAATTAGGAAATGGAAGCTCAGAGAGGTGAAGTGGCCCAGTCAGAGCACCAAGCTAGTGACTGTCCACCACACTTCCCAGGCCTGCCTGTGAGCAAAGTTGACATCTTTTGCACTGCTATGGAGCACCAATGACTTATTTTATGTTCTTCCTGAAGAAAGTGCCAAACTTAAAAACATGGAATCATGTCTCCTATATTCCTACCATTGTTATGTTTGTAAGTGTAATGGTGTTATAAATCTTCATTAAGAAAATGTTTATTTGTGATATGCAGATTCTAACACACAGGAGTAACCCTGTAATTTTTTTAAAAGCTATACCAGGGCTGAGGATTTGGTCCCTCAGCTCTGGTTCACTTAGGATTCAGCCCAAAGAAGAAATAGTTTTTGTAGTATAAATGCATACTCTAGGTTTTTATCTGCTGCTAGACAAACAGCATTTTTAAAGTGCCTTCAAGACTCAGATTTACTTGGCATTTCTATCTGACTTGAGTAGCTCATCATAAGCCGATTGATGATACTTCCTTTCAGCCCAAATGTGAAGAAAATGCCAGTTCTAGTGCATCATTTCATGGAACTATAATACTAAAAGCCCTGTCTATTCCCCTGATGATATTAAAGTGGGTTGAATAGCTAGTAAAAGTAGCTGGAAATCTAAGTAGTGCTTTATTTTTAAGCATAAGAACATTTCTCATTATGGAATCATTTATGGCTTCCAGATGTTTATGTCTTTTTCACTGAAGGATGGTATATTTGCTAAAATCAATTTCCAGTCATTCTCAAAAAATACCTTTGGTACAGGTAAGTGCTACTTTAGGAATAATATGTGAGAAAACTTGTTTATAATTTTATGAAAGATGGGAGAGTGACCGTATTGGAGTTTATAAGGTATCAGAAGATCACAGTAAAAAGAATTAATTTCAGTGTCATTTTTAGAATATTAAATCACTTAGTTAAAATAGCAGCGTGTGGGGGCGTGTTTTCCTGTCAGCCTGGAGTACAGTTGCCACTAACTAGCAAAACCAGGTGTAAGCCTGAGTATACTCCAAGTAGGTGAATAGTAGGAAAACTAGTGTCAATTGCATATTTGTCAGACATAAATTACACATTGCTGACCTGCCTTCTCTTGGCTTTTAACTTAAAAAAATAAATAAATAAGTCGTGCTCCCTCTGGAATTCTGGCTCATTTCCAGAGTCCATATTCCTTACTGCTAGCCGAGGTAACATGCCAAACCTCTGTGCTGTTTAAATTTGCGCAACAATGCATTACTACCCAGACCTCCTCCATAAATAGTTTGTTCTCCCCACACTCGGGGAGAAAACAACCACAGGAAATCTGGGAATGTGCAGCGAGCTCCGCTTAATTGATCTCAGCTTGCAGGACCAGCAGGAGAGCAGGGGCGTCGCAGCCCGTCTGCCCGGCCTGCGGGACTGTTTCCCCGGGGCGGCGCGGCCTGTGTGCGGAGGACACCGCGCCGCTTCCACGGCCGAAGCAGCGGCAGCAGCACAGCACTGTTGTTTACAGTCTGGAGAGCCCTACTCCTTTAAGGAAATACAAACTCCTTTCCCTCCTTTCTGGCCCCAATCAGTGATCATCAAGGCTGTCAGCTGCCTGCAGTTGTCAGAAGGAGCAGCCCTCAGAAATCATTTTCGCACAGAGGAAAAGTTAAAGGAGCGCAGATGGATGGTTGCTTTGAGCGTGCAAGTGGCCAGCTAGTATCCAGGGGGCATCAGGCTCTGGTTTTGATTTCTGTGTCGGGTGCATCAGCAGCTCTGGCTTGGGAGGTTTCATCCGGACGGAGTGGAATTGCTGCAGACATTTTTGGGGTTTGATGAACAGTAGGGGTCTGGGGACATTGTGCTGTTATTGCAGAGCCCCACGATGAAGATCCAGGAGCACCCCAGCGCACCTGACGGCAAACTGCAGAGGACTCCAGATGCCGACGCCCCTCCGGAGAGCTTTGTCTCCCAAGTGCCCCCGCTGGACCTGACCACATTGTGCGATGAGAAAAGCTGGGCAGGTAGGCTCGTCTGGCACTTGGATGATTTAATAATGGAAAGGCATGTAAAATGAGCAAAGATGAGAGGCGTGTAACTGCACTGATGGGTGGGTGAGTGGCAGCTATGCTTGCAGAAGTAACTACGTTTCTAAACGACTGAAAATCCTTTCCCTGGCATGTGTCATGTTAAGTGCTGCCAAGGGTAATTGCAGTCTAAGAAAGAAAATGTGCTCGCTCTTTATCATAGTGTCACCCTGCAGTCCTTTTTTTTCTTGGTAACGCACCAGGAGTGGGGCTATGTGGATGTGTTTTCCCTTTAGCCGATCCAAGCAGAGTCAGAAGGAACTGGTGTGCATTTAGGGTTTCATCTCAGTATAACCAACCCTCCCCCCTCCACCCACCAGCCATTGACCTCCTTCACCAAATCTTCCCATTTTTCAGTGCTATTTTGGTTTGCTTTGCTTCTGTGTTTGGTTTTGGAGATAGACTTTTTAAAATCCAGGTTAGCAAACACAAGGGATTTACTCATTAAAGAGAACACTGAGTAAAAGTGTTTCTTATTGAATGCCTACAATGTGGTGTTTTGGATTGGTTTCTTCAGAGATTTTTAGTGGTAGCATTAGAAATATATTTGTGAAGAAGAGGAGGAAAAATAAAAAATAAAAGAAGAAGAAGAAGAGGGTCTGCTTTTGGTATCAAAGCCACACTGCAGGAAGGATACTGAACGTTTCTTCATGCTGCTATTCTTTCGCTATCCATGTGTCCACATCCAAGCACATATCAGTGTGCATCCAAAATAAATGCCCATCCGCCTCTGTACAGCATGTGTTTGAAGGCTGCTAGGAGGGGTGATCACGCATGGGAGGTCAGAGCAGAAGCGTGCTTAACACAATGACTTAGCAGAGAATCACAACTGTGCAAAAGCAGTCTTTTTCTCAAGTGCCTGGATCTCCTTGTTTTCTCTCCTTATCTTAGCCCAAAAGTACTCATTATGGTAATCATCTTAGCCAAAAAGTACTCCTTATTTTAGCCAAAAAGTACTCATTATGATAATCATCTTAGATGAGGGACCAAAGGATGATCTAAAAAGACCACAAGGTGAAAAATGGCAACTCCATTATGCTCCTGGCACCCAGGATTTAGGGAAGGGAAAGATGTTTTCTATTCCAGTTTTTCCTCTTTTCGACCTAAGTAACACGTTCCAGTTCTTTTCATATGTATTTAGGCAGTGGGGCTGAGATTTTGTCACATCTTCCTAGCTCCTGATAGATTCAGTGGGGGGTGGGGAGGGAAATGCAGGGGTTTTGTTTTAAGTGCTACATTCCTGGTAGTATTCTGTTCTTTTGTTTTGTGTAGTTGGAAATAATCGGGTATGTTTTTAACTCATAGATTATAAACACTACCACCCCTCAAAGATATAGTACCAGAATAGCTACTGTTACCCAAATAAAAGAAAAAAGCAGTAGTCAAAACAAATGCTGTATTTGGGTTTCATTTATATGATCTCCTCATAACATTAACATAAAGCTCTACATAAAAACTAGGATTTTTGGTCAGAATTCAAATTAGCTCCATTATCTTGATGATTTAGTCAATGAAGAGGCAGGTAGATCCTTCTTCTTCCTCCCAAAATTAACTGTTTGATTATTTTTATCTTGGTTAATTATAAATTTGTAATCTCTTCCAAAACAGTTAAAAAGACAAATAAAAAGCTGAAAATTTTCTCCACAGTGGTTGAAAGTTAACTTATAGTTTCCTTGCAACTATATAATTACTTACTATAAATAACTTTCTTCCAAATAAGTAATAGTAATGAGGGTACCAACATTTTATTTTGTATTGGGAAACTACATGAGGAAAAAAAAAGGCTTATTGAGGAAAAACACGTTCCAATCGGCTTGGGAATGTAAATTATGTTATTCATGTGATTTCTGAAATGACATGCTTTAACTTTTTTTTTTTTTTTTTTTACCAATTACTACATTTATCATTAAACTTTCGTATCTTAAAAATCACCCTGGCTGGTGGTTCAGTGTATAAGCACCAGCCCCTGTGAACCCAAAGGTCGCTGATTCAATTCCCAGCCAGGGCACATAACCTGGTTGCAAGCCAGGTCTCCAGCCAGGCAAGTGAAAGGCAACCATACATTGATGTCTCTCTCCCTCTCTGTCTCCCTTCCTTCCCCACTCTCCAAAAATAATAAATAAAATATTTTTTTTTGTTAAATCTACATAGGTTTATTTCAAGATCATTTTGATCATTTGGTTACTGCTTTCAGTGGCCATTTTTATTTTATACTTATTTTAAGTTCCAAATTACATTATAGCAGTAACACAGCCATAATTATAGTCACAATAAAGAAAATTTTGCATAAAGTAGGGTTAAGTGACAGCAATCCAATCACTAAAATATCATTTTTTTTTTAAAGCTTCAATAAGAAACAAACAAAATGTGACCTTCCAGGAAGGAAGTAAACTTTGCACTAATTTAAACCATGAATGTGAAATCAATGCAACAAATAGGTAAATGAAAGTAACTGCTAGCAAACCACAGGAGCCAATATTCATCTGTAAGTCTCCACCACCAGTCTCTCAACCATCCTTGGAGCAACCCCCTCTTTTTGGTTTGCTTGTTCGTTTCCTGTCCCGACATCATAGTTCATACTCCCTCATTCATGTAGCCGTACAGAACATCAGAGAGACTAACTTAATGAGCAGCCCACTGGCACCAGCCCCTGCATTGTCCGCCACCCTGTGTAGACGGCCTCCGGTGTCCAGGGGCTGCACCAGGAAAACAAAGAGCCAGATGAAACGAGCAGGTAGATTCCATAGGTTACATAGAGGGGAGCCCTCACAAAGTAAATGTAGGGTCAATGTCTCATCATGCTTTTTGGCGAATAAATAATACATGCTGTATCTTTCCCCTCCCCCATATGTAGCTGTGTATTAGGGCACATTATTTGCTGTACTCACATGTCATCATCATCATCATCACTATTATTATCTACACTTTCCAAAATTAAAAAAAATAAAGAACTCAAATGTACTATTCTTTATTTCAAGCCCAGTAAAGTTGCATAATTAGAATGTTTCTATAATCAGCCAATTCATGTGGATTTGGGCAAATCCAATGGGAGCACTGAAATTTAAACACTAAGCCACTCTATTTGATTTGTCCTGGTAAAATTAATTTTAAAAGAACATTTTTAAGGCCCTGGCTGGATGGCTCAGTTGGTTAGAGCATTGCCCCAATACACCCAAGTTTGCAAGTTTAAGCCATGATCAGGGCATATATACATAATAACCAATGAATGCATAAATAAGTGGAATAACAGCCCTGGCTGGTATGGCTCAGTGGCTTGGCACCAGCCTGTGAACCCGAGGGTCGCTGGTTCGATTCCCAGTCAGGGCACATAACCAGATTGCAAGCCAGGTCTCCATCCCGATCTCCAGCTGGAAGCAGGTGAAAGGCAACCATATGTTGAATAAATAAGTGGAATAATAAATCAGTGTTTCTTACTATTTCTTTCTCTCTCTCTCTTTCTCTCTCTCTCTCTCTCTTCCCCCCCCCCTCAATAAATGTAAAAAAGGAACATTTATAAAGGGCATTAAACACTCCATATATCTTATTCATCATTTACTGCTTATTTAAAATAACTCTGGTAAGAAAATTCTCTAAAAGAATGACAGGGGAGAAGCAAGGGATCTTAAAGATCTTCCAATTGAATCTTCCCATTATACAGATAAGACAACTGAGACCAAAACAGGCAAAATGATGATTCAAGGTAACAAAGTCTCCTGGCTTCCACCTGGATACCTCTTCCTATGCAATGCCAGATAGGTATCCTGGCAGGCAGTGGACCATAAAAGTTAAGAACCAGGCTCATCCTAGGTTCAAATCCTGACTCCACTACTTAACCAACATTGTTAATAGACATGTCTCAGTATTGGCCTCAACTTCCTGATCTTTAAATAGGTATAACAGTGAATAATAATAAGTAAAGATATAGTAGTATCTACTAAGTATTTAAGTATGTTGGCAAGGGTGAAATGAGCTAATATATACGAAGTACTCAGCACAGTGTGGTAACATAGAAATCACTATGTAAATGTTAGTAGATGTTATTACTGTCTTTCATAAATGTTTCCAAGTATATGTTTCCTGAAACTATCAGGAAAGACAGTCAAAATTTGCCCTCTTTGAAACTAGACCCCATTTCTACATAATAACCATGGATGGCCCACCCTCCCTCCCTCCCTTCCTTCCTTCTTTTCTTCCTGACTCGGATTAGGGGAATGAATGGTGCACCTGAAGAAGCCTCTGCTGGGCCTTTACCAGGGACTAGTGACAGCCTTGTCAGAGATGTGGAAGGGAGGAAAGACAGGCAGACAGAATAGAGAATTAGTACTGGGAAAGCAGCTCTTTATAATTGTGTAGATGAATGGGTCAAAGTCAGTAAGTCCAGCCCTGTTCTGGTTCACACATTTATTAATTACTTAAATGAAGCTATTGTGGGCCTGCTTATTAAATTGGCAAATAGGAACAGTGCAGGTATATGAAATTGAAGGGTTAAATTTCGATAGATACAGTTGACAAATCAGGTTCCTTCTAACTCTGATAACTTGCAAAACTACTTGAACAATTTAACAGACCTACCCATTTTGAAGATTAAATTTGGAAACACTAAAAACTGTAAGGAAGTGTTGCCCCCAGTAAAGCCCTGCCCGTGGGGGCTGACAGCTCTGTGTCTGGGATGTACAGTACCTTCCTGCACCTGAAACCCAGTGTGGGGACACTGTGGCAGGTAGTAATGACTTAAATAAGCTGAGTTGGAAATCTTCAGCTCCCTTAATTCTGCACAGATTTTTCAGAAATAAATCATCTCAGTCACCAGTTTTCTTTAGTGTAATAAATGGATCCAGCCAGCTAAACAGATAGTAGCTATGTCCCCGTGATGACATTAGCATTAGTCAGAGCTCTGCTGCCTCTCTGCAGTGACGTTCCTTCATTTTCGTGTGTGCTGTGCTGTCTGATTGGAATTCCCCCAGGAGCTATGCTTTTTCACTGCATAGGTAGCAAGCATTCGGCTTTTACTTCTCTTATCTCTGACCTGCTGTGATGTCAGCTGACCAGGACGGATTAATTTTTAATAGAGAGACATGCCATACTCATATCCAGAGTTCTTTGTGACAAGACACATGGCTGAAATCAAAATCAACACACCCAGGGAATTCTGGTCTAGATATGAAAACACATTTCTTTTACGTGAACCTTTATGAGGAAAATACAATTTGAAACCTCAAATCTTTTCAGTTTTCTCTTTGAAAATTTTTCGTACAATGTCCTTGTCTGTTTCTGTTGCTCTAGAATTACTGGTTAAAATGTAAAGTATTTCCCAAACCAGCAATTGGGGCATGTCGGTAAATACATCCTCAACACGGGCTCTGTCTGCAGGGGTGCAATTGCGCAGTGTCATGGACCATGCCGTCCATGCTGATGCTTTCTCGTCTTTGGATTTAGGTGCCAACTATCAAAGTGTAAGATAGCCTTGTATTTCAGGTCATTTCAAAGTAAAACAAGAACAGTTGCGTTTATTGATTCTTCTGTTATTTTGGATTGTGTATTACCTGTAATTTCATAACTGTCTTGAATAGGAGTCTTAAATTGTAAGGCTGTATAGCGTAAAAGTAAAGAGATAAAAAGGAGAAGTCACATTACATGTTGCATAGGTAAGAAACTCAGTCCTCTGTTCCATATGCGGATTAATAATAAAGCATACCTTTTTATTTTGTTAAGCTTGAAAACCATAGTGATTTTCCATTTCTCTTTTCTTTCTTTTTTTTTAAGATTTTATTTATTATTTTGAGAGAGGGGGGAAGGGAGAGAGGCAGAGAAGGAGAGAAACATCAATGTATGGTTGCCTTTCACCTGCCTCCAGCTAAGGACCTGGTTGGCAACCTGGCCTGCAACCTGATTATGTGCCCTGGCTGGGAATCAAACCAGTGACCTTTGGGTTCAAAGGCCTTGCCTTATCCATTGTGCCACCAGCCAGGGCTCCCATTTCTCTTTTCTTTAAAAGATTTTATTTATTTTTTTTAGAGAAAGGGGAAGGGAGAGAGGCAGAGAGGGAGAGAGACATCAATGTATGGTTGCCTTTCACCTGCCTTCAGCTACGGACCTGGTGGGAACCTGGATTGCAACCTGGTTATGTGCCCTGGCTGGGAATCGAACCAGCGACCTTTGAGTTCTCAGGCTGCCGCTGTGCCACCAACTAGGGCTTCTCATTTTTTAAATAAGTGAATTCATCTATCCTAACCAAATGCTTTAAGAAAAAAATGTCACCCATAAGCTAGAATTCCTTTAGCTGTGTATTTCCTACATACCACTGGTGGCACTAGAAGACCGATTAGGTTTTTCTACCAAACCATTTGGTGCCTGTGAAATGGTTGGTCAAGAATGAAGCCAACAACTACAGCCATGCTAACCAAAAGGAAATATGAGGTCCCGTGTGAGCGCAAAGCCAAACCAGGCATAACTATATTCCATGAATAGTATTTTGTAGTTAATTCAGAATCACAATATGTCTTTTAGTGGATGTGTTTGGTGAATGGTGAATGGTCACATACTCATTTTGCAAACAGAGACTGCATAGTAAAAAAATTCAAAGATAAGTTGTGACAATTTTGAAAGAGATACCCTGCTAGATTCGGACGATTTAAAGGGCTTCAGGATCTTAGCATTTTCAAATTAAGTTTTGCTGAATAGAAATGTCAAACTAACCGGCACACCCTTATGCCAATATCAACACCACACTGTTTGTTGCTGTCAGATGATAAGCCACCTTGCCCTTCCCCTTGGGTGCTTTGCTCCTTTGCCTCTGTGAAGGGGGGTTACTGCCTGCCTCGTGACTGTTCCAGCCATCTTAACCCTTTCCCTGCCCTGGCCCCACTAACTTTAGTCCTTGCAGAAAATTACTGCTGTTTTAGGAAATATCGTGGAATAAAAGATACAATCTGTCAACTTAATAGTTCCATTTACTGCAATTTACCACTATATTCTTACCATTTTTGAGAGGTTACTTTCCGCTCTCCCTCTCCTCCCCTCCCCATCCATTTTTTTTTTACTTTCCTGTTGGCAGTTCTGAGCTGCACAACTCTGCCATGGAGGAGCCGCCACTGAGAAGGGGCCAGCTGATGGCTTCAGTACAAACCTGTATCTCCAGGTCCAGGCACATAAATGTACCAACATATTCTCTGCCACTTTTTGAGACTCAGTAGGCAAAAGGCTGTCTTCAACACTGCTTGAATTGTTTTCAAAATACTTATATTATCATCTGTGTTCCCAGATAATTTGGTCTCTTTAAATCTTGAGAACCTTTGGACCTCATTCCATGTGAGGTCAATTTTGTTTCATTATTGTGCTTGTCTCTCCTGCGTATACAATGGGGTCTTCAAAATTTTCAGGCAGCCACTCTTGTTATTGAAGCACCTGGCACATTCTAAATTAAAGCACTGTCCTGGAGTCAGGAGATTTAGTTTCTATTCCCAACTGTTGTCATTGATTAGGTATTTGCTCTTAACTTCTTTGGGTTTCAGTTTCCTTATCTGTCATCTGTTGGGTTGAATCAGTGGTTCTCAAAGCTGATTGTATTTAGTATCACTTGTGCAGCTTTAAAAAGTGTGTGCAGGTGTGTGTGTGTGTGTGTGTGTGTGTGTGTCTTACATACCTGGGTCCTCCTCTGAACCCCATTTGGGTGGAGGAGGCCTGTGCAATGGAGTCATGTACACGCCCCTGTGTGATGAACAACTACCAGATGAGATACTGTATGAAGTTTCAGCTTGCTCTAATGTTCCATGATTATCATATGATCTTTTTCAATAAAATACCGGGTAAGCACTTACTTAAGATAACTTTGTAGATTTTATCAGTACTTTGATAGCAGGAGGAGCAATTGTTTCATGATTCAAACTGTGAGAATCTCAGAATTTAAAATCATGGCCAAATCTTAGCCTTGTGTCAATCATAGTAATCCATAAGTGTATTTAAAGTGTAACTTCTTTAAATGTACAAATTGTTATAAATGAAACACCCTATGTCACCTGAGATCTATCTTTAAAATATGTTAGGTAGGATGTTTAAATTTGAAGTGGCTCTTGCAGATAATAGAAATAAGTCTATTTCTTCCCAAAATCACAAATCAGGATTTTATGCTGAGTATTTTTTTCTTAAAGATTATCTAAGACAAAGCCCTCGCTGGTGGCAAAGTGGATAAGGCTCCAGCCTGCAAACCCAGAGGTCACAGGTTCGATTCCCCAGCCAGGGCACATAACCAGGTTACAAGCCATGTCTCCAGCGAGGTCCATAGCTGGAGGCAGGTAAAAAGCAACCACACATTGATGTCTCTCCCCCTTTCTGCCTCTCTCCCTTCCCCCCTCTCTCTGAAAATAATAAAATCTATTTTTTAATAATTTTTTTAGTTATCTAAGATAATTTGTATAGATTTGTCCCTTATAAGATATTCTTTTCTCTCCTTTTTGATGAATTTATATATGCACCTTACTTTAACTGTACTCCTGAGCAGCTTCTATACTTTCAACTGCAAAGCATGCCTCTTAAA
The DNA here is from genome assembly GCA_004026585.1 of Noctilio leporinus. Lineage (NCBI taxonomy): Eukaryota > Metazoa > Chordata > Mammalia > Chiroptera > Noctilionidae > Noctilio > Noctilio leporinus. Next base: position 57,228 of record PVIW01001886.1, on the reverse strand, counting down.
CATGCTAATCCCACACACTAAACAGAAACACAAAAAATAGCCACTAAATCTCAACATTAATCATGTGCAAACTCACACGATTCCTCAGCTGGAGTTCTATACAGTAACGAATGGGTAGCCATGATGCTAAGTCTCTCCCTGACACATTGGCATTCCCTTTGCATAATGCCTTCATGTGGCAAGTTCTTGTCCGTGATCAGCAGAAGGAGTCTGGAGCAAGCACTACTGACACCCCTTTTTCAAGGCTGTCCTTTAGGGCAGCCTTAGCAAATTCCCTTTCGAAAGCAAGTGAGAAGGGAGATAGAAGGTGGATGATGGCTGTCTGATCATTGAAGATTCTGGTTGGGGCATAGTGTCCCTAGTCTGAACCTGAAGACGAAAATGGAAAGCCGTGGTGGGCCTCCTACCTTCGGTGCCTCCTCATGCTCTCAGAAAACTTGATCAGCAGCTGTGCTGGAAAGAACAATGTTGACCTCTTGCCCTCATTACTTTCCAGAGCCCGCACCGACTTTGTCCTCGTGGCAGCAGGAGAGCGTGGACTCTGACGAAGCGCGCCTCTCCCCGCAGGCTGGGCGCCTTATCCGTCAGCTTCTGGATGAAGACAGCGACCCCATGCTGTCTCCTCGGTTCTACGCTTATGGGCAGAGCCGGCAATACCTGGATGACACGGAAGTGCCTCCTTCTCCCCCGAATTCCCATTCTTTCATGAGGTACGTTTCCTTTTGTTACTGGTAAGTAAATCATCATCTTTAGGAGATAGCGTGGCTGATGCCCAGTAACTTTTCTTAAGTTGTAAGTCTGTGAAGAAACACATTTCAAGTTCTCCCTCCTAGGGCAGATGCTCTGTTGTAGTTTTTTAGTGGAACCATGGTCCAACTGCAACATCACATACTAAATTTCCATTTTCACCTCGTGTCCAAAGCTCTCTCAAATTTAACTTTGAGGTCAACAGCAGACATTTCAGGCCTAACTGTGCTAATTATAAATGTGAACTAGAGAAATCAGACCCATTTAATAGGTGGGACATATAGAGCTCAAATCACAAAACCAGTTAGCAGTCAGATTTCTCTTTTTATTTATTTTATGCTTTTTTTAAGTATGTTTCATTGATTATGCTTTTACAGTTGTCCCAAATTTTTTCCCCTTTGCCCCACTCTGCCCAGTACCTCCCTTCCCTCCAGCAGTCCCCCTCCCCCTTAGTTCATGCCTATGATCATGCATGTGGCAGCTTTGGCTTCTACATTTATTTTACTGTCCTTAACGTCCCCTCTCTATTTTGTACCTACCTGTTATGATTCTTGATCCCTGCACCTTTTCCCCTTCTCCCCTTCTCCTATCCCCACTGATAACACTCCATATGATCTCCTTATCCATGGTTCTGTTCCTTTTCTAGATGTTTGCTTAGTTTTGTTGTTGCTGCTGCTGTTGTTGTTTTATTCATTTGTTGATAGTTGTGAGCTTGTCATCATTTTACTGTTCGTAGTTTTGATCTTCTTTTTCTTAGATGTGTTCATTTAACATTTTATATAATAATGGCTTGGTGATGATGAACTCCTTTATCTGGGAAGCCTTTATCTGCCCTTTCATTCTAAATGATAGCTTTGAATAATCTTGGTTGTAGGTCCTTGCTTATCATCACTTTCGATGCTTCTTGCCAGCCCCTTCTTGCCTGCAAATTTCTTTTACCTGAGAGCATGGAGATTGTTTGCACCCTTCCCATCCATGCCCTATCCTCACCACTCCCCCTGCCTGCCCTCAGTGACCGCAGTGACTGCCCGCGGTGGGGAAACTGACTCTAGTGTGCCCCTCACAGGCGACGGAGCTCCTCCCTGGGGTCCTATGATGACGAACACGAGGACCTGACACCTGCCCAGCTCACACGAAGGATTCAGAGCCTTAAAAAGAAGATCAGAAAGTTTGAAGACAGATTTGAAGAAGAGAGGAAGTACAGAGTAAATACCTCTTTACCTGCTTCTCTTCGTCCCCACCTCTCCCACATCAGCAACTCAGGGAAGTGACGAAGGTTAAGGGAGATTTCTAGGGGAGCCTCAAGCAAAAAGGCAATAAAAACTGGGTAGTAAGTGCTGAGAAACCCCGAACTTTGTGTATCAGCATTTTCCTGACACCAATAAATTGAATACTTTACTCTCTATTTTGTAAACTTATCAGTAGCCAGAATGGGGAAAATCACTAAATGAGGTCTTTTGTTTGGCTACAGCTTAATTCAACATTATCTTCTAAAATTTCATTAGTGCTGACCTCATTCTGCTCTCAGCTCTGTCCTTAGTATTTCCTACAAGAGTGGCAAAGAGGCCTTTATCAAGGTGTCTGCAGTGTAAAATATCATATACCCCTCTGCTTTGTATTCTGTTAGGCTAAAAGATTGAACCCTACAAGTAACAGGAACAGGGCCACCCATGGCCCTCACACAAGTCCGTGATCATAAAAATATCCAACATTTTGTCTTTAAGGAATTCTTTGAAAGCATCAGAAATAAAGATGAAAGGAAGGCTAATGGAATTGAACTAGTGAAGTTTGTCCTGATTGGTCACAGTTGGTTTCTTATTCCAGTAGGATTCAATGTTTCCTTCCTATTTAAAACAAACTGAACATCAAACGCTTCCCTTTCCCTGCCCCAATTCTAGAACACCTTCCTTAGTTTTCCTTTTCTCAGCCCTCCCACAGTGACAAGGCAGCCAATCCAGAAGTTCTGAAATGGACAAATGACCTTGCCAAATTCCGGAAACAACTGAAAGGTGGGTACAACTTGAAACCAATGTCACAGCTTCTATAAAACTAGCCAGGTGCCGAATCCGTGATCCCACCTCATGCCAAGTGCCACCGCAAAAATATTCCAGACAGGACATATTCCTTAAAGCTACCTCCAAGTGCTTTTGAGAATTCAGGGGACACCTTCTCTGCGTCTTCTCAATGATCCCAATTATAGGGTAACCCAGGTTAGCTAAGGTGCAAATTCTGTAGCATTTCTTCATGTCTCTAAATCACTAATATGAGATGGTAGTTTTAACTCAATACTCAGTACCTGTGTCATTAATTCAAGGCTGTTTTTCCTGTGATATTAGAAGACACAGAAACACAAAGATGAATATAAATAGGATTTGGTCCTTGTGTCAAAGAGTTTGTTGTCTTTTAGGAGATAATTATTTAAACAACTAAATTGGATACAAGGTAAAAATAATTTCCAAATGAGGCATACAAATCATACAGAAAAGGTTGGCCAGCAGTTGGGCACTAGATTGGTAAATACCTTTAAACACTAAGGGAATAAGAAGTAGAGTAAGACACCTGCCACATTCCATATAGGTTGGTGCAGCTAAAGTATGGATGTTAGGTAGAATAGCTAACACTCTACAGCTTTCTCAGGAATGAACATTAAGGAAACTGTCCAGATAATTCAGGAAGACATTATCATTTTCTTGGATTTTATATAATAACCCAGAGATTTCAACTAATGTTATAATTAGACACTTGCTGAAAAATAAGAAAGATGGGGCTCAGTAGTTATTAACATCACAGCTAAACAACCTGTGTTCTGCAGACGTCAATTCTCACATATCTCCACCCCCAAATCTTTTTGACTAGAGTCCAAACTAAAAATATCTGAAGAGGATCTAACCCCTAGGATGCGGCAGCGAAGCAACACACTCCCCAAGAGTTTTGGTTCCCAACTTGAGAAAGAAGATGAGAAGAAGCCAGAGGTGGTGGACAAAGCAATAAAGCCCAGTGTTGAAGCCACACTGGAATCTATCCAGAGGAAGCTCCAGGAGAAGCGGGTGGAAGCCAGCCGTCCCGAAGACATTAAGGTGGGATGATTTGGTGAAGGCCCCGAGCTAACTGCTAATCCCAAACCGTCCCAGTCAACATGGTGGAAACATAAGTCATGCCACACGGATCCCAAAGGGAAGAGTGATGGAGTGACACCTTTTAAAACCTCCCGCACCCTCATCTTCCACCGTGTTAGATGTCCAAAGACACAGAGGAAACAGCTTCAGAGTGTCTTAACTGTAGCTACTTTGGGTTATTACTTAAAATTAAAAGTAGAAAACTTATACAGATTGTAGAATGACCTTATTTAGCTTCACACATTGTTGACTGGCCATTTTATACAAAACCTAACGTAGGTACAAACATGAGTTAACTCGTGTAGCAACCTACATCCACCTGTTCATTAACACATTATTGACCAGCAGTTCTATACAAAATCTAACGCAAGTGCAAGCATGAGATAACTTTTTATCGGTCACCAACGTTTGGGCTTGAAAACACAAGTTTTTTTGTGACCGGTCAATGTGTTAACACACAGTTTGGTGACTCTCTGAGGTAGAAGAAGTATTCAGGGCATTTGAGGTAGTTTGTTATCCCACAAACTTTCAGGACTGTGTAACCTGTAACTGTAGTGATTGCTTGTGCCATTAAGTTAAGCCTCGTGTATCTCTCGGCCTTGCTTACTTCAGTATTCAACACGCTTGCCACCACAGGCAAGTTGATGAGGACTCTGCTGTGGTGCCCGTATGCCTAGCAGGAAGACAGCAGTACCTCATCCCTGACTAAGCTTTGCACAGAGCTAGGAGCAGCTGTTATGTGAGGATTCTTTTTAATCTTACTTTTTGGTTGTTGAACTAAAAAAAAAAAAAAAAAAAAAAATTGAGAAGTTGGAATGTTCACAAGTGTTTCCTCTTTTAATTCCTCTATCCTTGTGTTTACATAGGACATGACCAAAGACCAGATTGCCAATGAGAAAGTGGCTCTACAGAAAGCCCTGTTATATTATGAAAGCATTCATGGACGGCCGGTATGTGAAAGCACCGAATTTCCCTTCTGATTGGGGTAGAACACCTGGCTGTAGAAATGGATCTTCTGTGTTCAGTATTTAGCAAATAAGGTTCCCTGATGCTTGGCAGAGTTATTATATGTTTTCACTGGAACTCAGCTCCCGGAAGGCTAAATCTGTGATAAGAGTTTCAGTGCCTACTAGATGCTGAATTTAAGTGAGTTCCAAAGAAAAATTAGTTTGCAGCAAAAGTTTAGTCACTAGTGACCTGCTTTGAGGGGCGAATGGTGGAGGGGGTATAAACTGGTACACAAAGCACAAGAGTGAGGAGACTTCCTTGTCCCTAGGGCAGCCTCCATAAGCTGACACTGGCTCTGGGCATTCTTACCCCTGAAATAAATGTGTTAACTAGAGTCTTCTGCCCTAAAATTCAGGCTCTGTGCGGTGCATTTGCAACCAGTATTTGTCCGTAGAGAAGTCCAGCTGCCGCCCAGAACCTATAAGTGTGAGGAATCCAAAATAATGGCTTTTCCTTTTCATAACACAGAGCACTTGAGGCAATTTGTTATTCAGAAAGCATTTATTGAATGTTTTTAGTTTGGGGACAAGCAATAGCATGATAGGCTTCTTTCTTCCTTAAGGAAGAAATACCCATGTCACTTACTAACCTGTTCAGAATACTGTCAAGAACCCAATAAAACAAACTCTTAAAAGCAGGTGTAAAGAAGCATGGTTCATGTTCACAGAAGGATTTTTATATAGTCAAAAAAATGCATTTCTTTTCCAATTTCAGCATAACTATATAACAGAGGTAGTCTTTCATCTTAAATAGGCTGTTTTAAGTAAAGAAGCTTCCAGAATAATATACTAGGTCTATGAGTGCAGGGATACTGGGTTTTGTGAACCTAATCCTCAACAAGTAGCCCCAAGACCTGACCCAGCATAGGCCCAATAAACTATCTGTAGAATGCCTATTCCATGGTATTTTGGCTCTGAATTGATCAGGGTTCAGTTTTAAAAAGAAGAAGCTGGGGTGATGATGATTGATTTTGCTGGCCTGTCCCTGCAATGGAAAAACACTGTTGCTTTGGGATATTGGTCATGTTTCAAGCCAAGTTTTGTTGGTTTTTTTCCCAAGCCAAGTTTTGTTTGGGATTTTTAAAGGCATCAAACCAAATAGGAAGTGCACTGGAGTTAACCTATATTGTGAAACTTTGTCCTTCTGTATTGGAGTATTCAGAACTGGTCAAGTTCTTACCAAACTTCTAACTGTAGACTCAGAGCCTTTACGTATCTCCTCAGGGCCACCAGACAGTCCCTAGGTGAAGAAGGTGGGACTTGTGTGTTTTCCTTCTTTCCACTGTGGATTCATGTTGTGACATTGGTAGACTCCTTTCAAAACTTCCTTACCTGAGGCCCTGAGATCTCTCAGCTGTGTTCTAAACTTAACCTTAGGCCAGTTCAGGGGCTGCAGGCCAGGGCACAGATTCTCTCATTCTGTCAGCACCTGGCCTTGTGTAGGCAGGAGGATCAGCAGACCTGGAGTCGGCACCCGGCTCCCCTGGGACTGGCTCTGTGACGCCTTCGGCAGCTCCTCAGAGCCTCCAGGCTTTGCTGTGTAACATGTCAGCACAGGTTGTCCTGGAGCTGAAATGACCTTACAGACACATACATTCACCTGGAGGGTGTCTGGCACTAAGGAAGTTGGGCATGGTGGCCTTGCTTGGGGTAGAGGAAATTGCCCCTAAATGATAGTTTTCACTTCTGTTACAATTACATGTTCTGCTCTCTGCGGTCTACTTCTTAAATGATTGAATCAGAAGAAAGAATATACACATCTTTAGCACTGTTATAATTAGAAATATGAAATAATAGTTTTGTGCCCTGCCTTTCTAATACCCTTTCTTTCGTCCTTCTTTCCAATGAAGGAAGAACACCTTTTGGGGTCAGATTCTAGCATCTCATGGGTCAGGGAACAAATGCTCTGGGAAGTTTGAATGTCATTTATTCCTGGTCCTGGGTCAGGATCTCTGTCTCCCTCTCTGTAACATGATACCCTGGCCTCAGTAAAAGCAATTTGACATCTGGCCAGTCTAAAAATCAGAGTGAACTTTCATTCTCAGATCCACGGTGTTGCCGTGGACCCTGGACTGTAAATATCATTTGAGCAACACACTTCTTAAAAGAAAAATACATGTACTTCCAGCACTAAACCGTCATACCAAACTCCCCCTTTTTTTTTTTTTTTGAAAAACAGGTACTCGTAGTTCATGAATTTTTGCAGAGTCTGCAGGTTCTGATTTTAAAGGACCCTAACTCCAGATCACAGGCCAAAACAACTACCTGCCAATTCTGTACAATTTTAAGAAGGCTGTTTGCTTTAATGGGGCAATATACAAACAGCCTGGCATTTATCAAAACCTAAAACCCTCATTGACACAAACACACTGGCACACACTGCCTCCCTACTAACTGTTTTTAAAGTGAGCTCTTTTGAACATTTAAGGATCTCATCAGAATATGCTGTTGCAGGACGAGCACGGCAAGTGCTGCAGCTCCTGGAGCACCTTCGCGGAGACCCATGACAGGGGAGAAGGGGGCGAACCGGGTGCTAGCTCAGAGCCTCTGGACTCTTGAGTCTTCCTCATTGGTGTAGTTTAATCTTATGCTTTAAAACCTTGGGAACTAGCCCTGGCTGGTGGCACAGTGGATAAGGTGCCAGCCTGTGAACCCAAAGGCGCTGGTTCGATTCCCAGCCAGGGCACATACCAGTTTGCAAGCCAGGTCTCCAGCCAGGTCCATAGCTGGAGGCAGGTGAAAGGCAACCATACATTGATGTTTCTCTCCCTCTCTGCCGTTCTCCCTTCCCCTCTCTCAGAAAGTAATAAGTAAAATCTTTTAAAATAATAAAAAAATAAAACCTGGGGAACTAACATGACACTAAACATATGTCAAGTTTACATGCGAATTCCAAAGCCTTTGGTTACTGCTGCGTGGGATCCTCTGACCTTTGCGCCATCAGCCAACTATCCTTCCCTGGTAACGAAGAAGTGAGAGTTGCCATTTTCCAATCCACGGGCCAAGAAGGCAACAGTTATGAGAATCTGTTTTATTTGTCTTCTCCTGCTAGTAGTTTTAGGACTCAGGAGTATCCATCCCTCATTCCAAGGCCTATTCTTAGTGGAATCCCCGATGACTGATGGCTCCAAGAATAAGAGTGTCAGCCTCCAGATAGTTTTCCCATGGTCCACTTAGCATCATCCCACCCTTCTGTGGCAGTTTAGCCAAGGTCCTGTTGGTCTGTTGGTTAGCTTTCGGCTCTGGTCACAATCCAGCGCTGACAATTGCAGATGGGAGAAAGCTACATTAACTTTTAGTATGAACAACCCTTTGGCTTCAGATATATATTATGAAAATAATTCTGGTATAATTTCAAGTAGTATTAAAACTTTCCACATCTCAGACTTAAAGATCTTTGATATTTTTGGTGTTTGGATACTTTTATCGAAGACCCATATTACCTTTGGTGGAGCCCTGATGAGTTTCCGCTCTCTATAGTCAGAAACTGAATTGTATCAGATCATTGGCAGGTGATGAGTTGCTGCAGGTCATTAACTTGAAACACAAGCAATTCATAGTTAATTTAACTGTCAGTGTCTTGAGCCAAAGCATTAAACCAGTGAGCTTCTTCACCTACTCCACCTAGAAATTTTAGTTTTTGAACAAAAATTTAGAAAGGAAATTGGTTTCTGTTGAATTTGCCCTGACCAATTTTACCAACCAAGTCTTCTATAAGCCAAAGATGTTTCTGCCAGCAACTAGTAATATGAGGCTGGTCCACAATGGGAAAATGCTGCCTCCTCTCTTTTGTTCATTTGCAGCATGTCTTTTGTCCACTAAACCTTCTATTGGTTATCCTGCACATTAGATTGCACCACATGTCATGTGCTGACAATTAAGATGTGCCTTAACCTTATCTGCAACACATTTAGTGGATTCATCTTGTTTTGAAAAAACAGTTCCACGTGGTACAGTCCTAAATTCTGCCATCTTACCTGTGAAATTATACTAGTCATTCCATTTCTGTTCTTCAGACTTATCGATGTTATTTAACTTTCCTCGAAAGATACCATAAATAAGAAAAGAGCCCAGATTATAAGTGTAGGCCCTGATGAATTTTCATGAAGTAAACAAATCCAGGTAACCAGCATCTAGATCAAGAAACAGAATGTTACCAACACACCTCGTGTCCCCATCCCATTTTAGCAAGACCTCCTGCCCCACCAAGACAAACCATTGTCTTGACTTCTAGCACTGTAGATTGGATTTGCTTACTTTTGAACTTTACGTAAGTGGAATCTTACAAATATGTGTTCTTTGGCACCTGGTTGATTTTACTCAGATTTGTTTTTGTGAGATTAACCCAAGATACTGCCTGTAGCTATGGCTTATCCACATTGCTGTGTGGTATTCAATTTTGGGAACATACGTTATCCGTTCTCCTGTTACTGGGCATGTGGATCATTTCCAGTTTGGGGTTAGAATAAGTAGTGCTGCTGTGAGCATTCTCATATGTGTCTTTTGGTGAAGTTACAGCCATGTTTGTTGGGTATATACTTGGAATGGAATTGGGCCCCATGTGCAGATTCAGCAGATACTGTCCAGTAGTTTCCTGAAGTGTAACACCTGTCATTAGATCCTCAGGTTTTTTATATAAAATAATTTCCAAGTTTCCTTCTACTTTTGACAGTCACTTTTTAATGAAGTAGTGATTTTAAAGCTCCTTTTGGTATGGTAGAAGCAGGAAAGTGCCATCTTCCTCTTAATATGGTGATAATGGGAAGAGATAGAAATAATTGTTATCACTGCTGATGGTAGAAAATAAATCTATAAAATGTTACTGCGTGCTGAGAGGATCCTATACTAACTTGTGAAGTTTATCCAAAGTTCACTTATTATTGATCACTTTGAGAAAGGCAAATAAGAAAGGCAACAAAGGATAATTCACTTATGCATAATCCAGAGTTGTCTTCAAAGCTGAAGGCCCAAAGGTCCATAAAAAAAATGGTCAAAGCTAACATTATTTGCCTTTCCTTACCTCTGTAACTCTCACCTTATTATGTGTGCAAAGGAAATAAAATGCTGAAGACTAAGACAGCAATCTTGTAACAAAGATACTTCATCTCATTCATTGTTTAAGTAAACAGGGTAAATGTATGCATAGCTATGAATTGGGCATACCAATTATGTTTGAAATATTTGTCCACTCCTTTGCAGATATTTACGGAATACTTCTATTATGTCAGGCACTGAAACAGTTGCCAGGAAAAAGCACAAACTACTTCTTTCAAGGGGCATATGGTCAGTCTAAAGAGGAGACAGATATGTCAACAAATAATTACTGCAAAGTATAAAAATATATCATACATTGGAGCCTCTATAACAGCATACCATAGAACTGGTGGCTTATACACAACAGAGATTTATTTCTCAGAGTTCTGGAGGCTGGGAAGTTCACAATCAAGTGTTAGTTGATTCGGTGTCTGTGAGCAGATTCAGTGTCTGCTGAGGGCCATCTTCCAGGTTCCTAGACAGCTGTCTTCTTGCTGTCCTCACATGGAAGAAGGGGCCAAGGGCGCACTAGGGGTATTTTTTATAAGGGCACTAATCCCATTCATGGAGTCCCTCATGACCTTGTCACCTCCTAAAGGCCCCACCTTCAAATACCATTCCATAGGGAATTTGGTTTGAGCATAAGAATTTTGGGTGACACAAACATTCGGTCTATAGCAAAGCATATGTAAAATTATCAGATATGCACAGTGTGCGGTAGCTGACCCAAAGGAGAGAATGAGCAGGTCTTCCAGAATGGAAGATGCTGGAAAAGGCTGAAGAGGGGAGGGGGCTCTTGATGTGGAAGTTGCCAAACCAGAGCCATTCCACGGCAGAGAGAACTAGACAAGGAGGCATGTGGCAGCGTAGTCTGTCTCTGGAGCTTGAGGCATGATGGGGAGGAGGAGAAGCAGCAGATGATGAGAATTTTAAATACCGTAGCAAATGCTCCCAGATACTCTTCCAGGGAGTTGGGCTTGATTCCTCCACACTGCCCAGAGATCTGTCCTCTCAACATGTTTGAGCCCTGTGCCAGATTTTAGGTATAGAGAGATGAATTATTCCTTGAATACCTGCTGCCTGCCAGAATCTTGCCATTAAGACCAAAACAATTTCATGGAGGAGACAAATGTGTAAAAAAAAAAAAGGATTACAAAACTACATGATAAGTATTATACTAGAAATGTATGCTTTCTTTTTCCCTGGACTTAGAAGTAGTCACGCGCCTGGGAACTCTAAACCTCAAAGGGTATTAAACAGGGAGGTAGTAATGGTCACCAGAAGCAGATTTCTCACCTGTCTTGTTCTTGCTTTTCAGGTAACCAAAAACGAACGTCAGGTTATGAAGCCGTTGTATGACAGGTACCGGCTGGTCAAACAGATCTTGTCCCGAGCCAACACCATACCCATCATTGTGAGTTCACCGCCTCCCTGTTGTCAATTACCTGGTTGAATGGTCCCTGGTTATTAATGGGACCCTAACCTACTTTTTCATGAAAGAATAGTCTGTAAAAGTTGAATATACCATGACTATCTATGACCTATAAGCTTGAGGAATGAGGAATTTATCAGAGACATCTGAGGCTACATTTGTCAAAAAGCGAGCAAACCTGAAGCTGATGGGCTGGATTTTTTTCTTTTGGGAGATGATTTGGCCATACTCATCTACCTGACAGGCTCTGGGTCGACACCCCCTCCCTCTGCCAGAGACAGAACCCCAGGGGTCTCTGCTTCTTCCAGGCCTCTCCACACCAAACAGTGCCTCTGGTCCCAAGCTCCCTCTGTTAGCAGCCTTCTCTCCCTCTCCAAGACAGGGTAAGCCCCTCAGGATTCATATCCAGGGGGAGACCCACTTAGGAGTTCCCAAGAGCAGGACTTCTGTTTCTGGGGGGAGGTAGAGAAGGTGGAAAGGGAAGGAGGCTACTAGTGACTGTGAAGCTGCTCTCAGAGGCCACCATCCTTGGGCTTAACTGCTTTGGGCTCTGAATTTTTACTTTGTCAAGGGCAGGAGGCAGCAACTTGCCCTCGGCTCTGGGAGAGCCTTTCAGGATGGCTAGCCTGCTCTCCCCGTTCCCCACCCGGCCCCACCCGGCCCCATGAGTGCAATGTGAATCCTGGTCCATCTCCTGGGGACCCAGTTGCGTCCCTCTCATCTCTAGGGACAAGACGGCTTCCTCTGCTGGCATTAGGCGTTTTAGTTAGCAGATGCAGCCTCACCATTCAGTTGTCCTCCTGTTCCTGTTTTAAATCTCCTTGTTTTTTCTAGGCCTAAGCTATGGTCTTTAAATGTCTTTTCACAGTGGACTTGTCCATGTGAATGAGGGAGGAAGGTACAGAGACTTCAGGAAGGTGTGTTTGAAGAAAGCTCATTTTCTGCAGAATAAATCAGTAACTGAGCAATACAAGGATTAAATCCAAAGAATTATTTTTTCATTCTTTCGTTAGAAACACTTCTTGTCCCTCAACAGGGTGAATGGACAAACAGGGAAGTCAGAGAACCTTTGTAATCACTTGATGAGCTGACATTGCCATAGTGCAAGCTGATTACTGCTCCAGCGTTCTAGTAGCGACTGTGACTGGGGCGGAAAGAAGGGGGAAGGTGGATGTTTACCCTCAGGTCTTGTCCTGAGTGGTTGGTTCAGGTACTTGTGTGCTCTTCCTGCTCTGCTGTGAGCTCCTTGGTTTGAGGCAGGGGAGGAAGAAGGAAGCTCTGAGATAAAGAAGCAGCTTGAAAAGAACTTTGGCTGTTGCTGGTTTTCCTGGGGTTTTTGGTTGGAAAGGGGTTCGAGTGTGTCACTAAAAGGCAGGACAAAATGCTGGTGAGGCAGAGGAGGCGGAGAGCTGGTGGAACAGAAAGGGGTTCACTGTGTAACCTCCTTGTTAACACCTGTTGCAGGGTTCCCCCTCCAGCAAGCGGAGGAGCCCTTTGCTGCAGCCAATTATCGAGGGTGAGACTGCTTCCTTCTTCAAGGAGATAAAGGTAAAGACCCCCGCTGCTAATCTCCTGCTAAACCCCTGGGGGCCTCCCTTTCTCCTGGGAACGGGAGGGGCTGTGCTGGGCTTGGTGGTGGCTTCTGGTAGCGTTCCCTAAAAATCTGCACCCAACCAACTCTGAGCAATGCTTTTTATTTATATTACACATTGGCTGATTTCCTTAGCTTCCTGTCATTTCCCTGCTTTTGATTGTTTGATTTGTTGTTTGTTTTCAAGGATGATTCTTTTGTTTTCACAATATTTTTGTTTGTTTGGGTTTTTCCCTCTATTTGGAGAATCATTTTTTTTCTATATTTCAAAATTGTTTTAAATTAGCTCATTGTATAACTTCTTTAAAACCTCATTTACTGAGTTTAGAGAAAAACCAAAATTAACAAAGGCAATATGAAAACACACAATAAAAAATTTTCATTTCATAAACAAAATAGCATGGTTGCCTTTGACAGATTTGTTGGTTCAGTTTCACACACACACACACACACACACACACACATACACATGCACCATACATTCTGTCCTCAGGACTAGCTTTACCCCTCTTCTTGGTCAGTGAATGTAGTGCCATGACCTGCAGTTACTCAACACGCACACAGGCTTCTTTCCCAAGTCATTATGGATCTCCTACAAACAACCCGTGTTCTCACGGGCTGCTTTGCTTTTGCTAGAATGGTAGGCACCCTGTGTGCCCACATGTCTGTGCATCTCTCTAGGGACTTAATTGGCCTGGACCAGGATCAACCTCTTCCATATTTTTGTTTCTAGACAGCTGATCACACTGGATGGCCTTATGCAGGGCTCTAGAGACAAAGTCAACATTAATCTTTTTTTTTTTCCTTTTAACCTGTAATTGTTAACGTTGGAGGGGGTAATAAAACCCAAAGCAAAAGTGAGTTTTAGGAGTGTCACTAGTCTATTTCTATGAGAGTTCCAGACCTCAGGGGTCATTTATTTACTGGGGTTAGGAACAACGATTTCGGAATATGGAGGCCTTGTTCCCACTAAGGGATGCCAGTTGAGAATGATTCCATTTTCTTGCCTAATTCCCATTATCACTGAGGTGAGGTACCAGAAGCTACACGAGCTTCTCTTTCATTTACTTTTTTCCTTTTCTTATCTCTCATGGGGCTTACTTTATTCACCTAAATTAAGGTATTGGGCAATGATTGTACTCATTATTCATATTATTCTAAATAGAATTTGTTTGGTGAAAATGCTCTAAATGTGAAATTTAGGTGATTATGCTATGTTGCATCTTAAAAATTAGAGTTGTCTTACCATAAGACTTGATGAAAGAAGATGCATTTTGTCTAGTTGGTAATTTCACACAAGAATCAAATCATTGTAGTGAAAGAAATATAGACAGTTGTATGTACGAAACCTAACATATTTCTTTTAGAATCATGCAATAAAATTCTTACTAGATAAAAATGTATTTTTTAAAACATCCAAAATATGACAGTTAATAACTGCCTCATGAAACAAATGGAAGACGTACTAATAATGATGCTCTTTTTAAAAGAGGACATTCTTCCAAATGTTATCATTTAGTTTAGTTTATGTCTTTCACAAGTATATTTTGGCCATTGCTCTGGCTCACTTGGTGGCCAGAATTTCAGATAATTTTGCAATGATTACATAGCTTTTGTAAATAATGCTTTTTGTTTATTTTGTTCCAATTGGCTATACTTGTTAGCATGTAGTTGGATTGTACTAATTCTTGGCAATTCAGATACAATTTCAAATTTAGTATGTGTGCAGATAAGAAGATTGTATCTAAGGGCTTTTTAAAAAACCATCCCTAGTTTTAAATGTTTCTGGGAGGAAACCAGATGTGTACGAAAAAGAGCCAGCGCAAGTTCTGAGGCCCTACGTCTTCCAGGCCAGAAATCCTAGACGTTGTCTAGTCTGTTCTCCAATCCACCCTAAAAATGGCCTCTAAAACTTCACTGACAGAATAGAGACACTGTCCCTAAGAAAAGAGGCCATCTTTAAGCTTGACAAATTTACAGCAATAAAGTACAATGTAATTATGTAATATGTCATTTTAGAATGTATACTGTTTGATAACTTACAATTAATGAATAATTTAAATTATATGCATAGTTATCATTAATGTATTACCTTCCTCTTAACATACTTAGTTTTTCCCTCTGAAACAATATGGAATAAGCACAGTGCCTCTTGCATGAGGGCACTTTGTATGTTTATAGTCACCTGATCTGCCCACTCCCACCTACACGCTGTGAAATTTTTTCTCCAAGTTCTTACTGTTTTTCATATGATGTGGATTCCAGACCATCCAACAGTCTAGTGGCTCAGCTCTCTATGCACACAATTTACCTATATCTTTCTTTAAAACTGATACCCAGAACCGTTCATTATTCCAGATGTGGTTTAACCAGCAAGGTAGAGGATCCAGGACTAGTCCTGACCTCAATCTGGATAAGCAAGCCCTTCAGTTCTGCAAGTCAGTGACTACATGACTGTCAGCATGCTGTGTTGGTCTGTTGCAGGATACTCAACTTCAGCACAGTACACATTGGGGGCAGATAACTGTTTGTTGTGGGGAGCTGGCCTCTACTCACTAGAAGCCAGTGGTTCACTGCAGCCACCCCTCTCAGCTGTGCCCACCTAACACGTCTGCAGACACTTCCAAAGTCCCTAAGGATCTAACTTACCCCAGTGGAGAGGCACTGGCTGGGGCAGCGTCTCAGTGTTGAGTTATGCAACCTCTGCTTCCTTTCCCGGGGAGGGCTCATTGTGTATGCGTCCAGCTTTTTTTCCCTAAACTAATTATAGACCTTGAGTTTTTCCAATTAGTTACTTTTTGTACTTCTAGTACAGCCTTATGAAATAGAGTAAATCTAGGATTTTGTATTGCATCATACCAGGTAGCCCCACCCACTTTGTATTACATAACCCATTTTGTAAACATGCCTTTTGTATCTGTGTCTAAGTGATTGATACATAATGAGTAAAGCAGAGTCCGGGAAAGAGCCTGTGAGAGGCTTTTCCCTGGAACCAGCCCGCCACCCCATCCGTTCTGCACAGACTTTCACAACCTGCTTCCTTCAGTAGATCAGCTCGCCTCATTCTTTACCGAAATCCAGATATTATACCAATCCTGTCAATAAGGGAAAGTGGTTAGCTTCCATGATTTGTTTTTAAGGAGCTAGTGCTAATCACTGTTGATCACTGTTTGTTTATCAATTGCTCATACTATCTATGGATTGATAACTTTTAGAATCTACCCAATATTCACAGCAACCTGATGGTCTTATAATTTGAAGATCTATTCTGTTACTTCTTTTTTTCCTATGACTTCACAGCATACTAAAAGTAGGATTTTTACCTTAGTCTCAAAAAAAAAAAACGTTGAATTTTCACTATGCAAAACACATTCTCACATTTTTCAGCTCTCTCAGGACCCTACAATATAATTAATGAGATCTACACACCTGACTTTTTGTTCATATGTGTCCCAAGCTTTAAAACTCTCTTAATAGTAGTTTGTATTTTTCTTTTAAAAAATTAAATTACTAGACTGTTTAATAGATATTTATTGAGCACCTACTATATGTGGACCTTGGCCAAGCTTTGGAGACAACAGTGTACAGACGGGTCCAAATCCCTGCTTCCATAGAGTTTTATTTTGCTCTAGGTCAGGTGGTTCAACCTGGTCTTCCTCACCCAGGGAAGGGAACCCAGAGCAGCAGGTTGATGCATACTGCCTGTGTGCCGAGTGTACCTTATCAGGCACTCAACAAACATTATCTCAGTTGAATCTTATAAACACTATATGGGTGGCCCTAGCCAGTATGGGTTGGAGCACCATCCTGTAAACTGAAGGGTCACAGGTTTGATTCCCAGTCAGGACACATGCCTGGGTTGTGCATTCAGTCCCCAGTGGGGGAGTGTATGAGAGGGGATTGATCAATGTTTACTCTCACACGTTGGTGTTTCTCTTCCTCTTTTTCCTTTCCTTCCCCTTTCTAAGCATGTTCTCAGGTGAGGATTAAAATTTAAATTCAAGAACTGCATAGGTAGGCATTGTTACTTCCTCTTACACAAAAGAAACTAAATTAGTCATTTAAAAGTGACTTTTACTCCATTAATTTTTAAATATTTTTTATTAATTATTTTAAGATTTTATTTTTTATTATTTTTAGAGAGAAGGGTAGGGAGAGAGGAAGAGAGACATCAATGTATGGTTGCCTTTCACCTGCCTCCAGCTACTGACCTGGCTGGAGACCTGGCTTGCAACCTGGTTATGTGCCCTGGCTGGGAATCGAACCAGTGAACTTTGGGTTCGCAAGCAGGCGCCTTATCCATTGTGCCACCAGCCAGGGCTTGTTTTTAATAATTTAACTTTCTAAAATTTAATAATGAGACATCTACTTCCATGGACTGAGCAAAGAGGTTAAAGATCTAAAGTTACCCCGGAGAGAATCTGGAAAAGCCACCTAGTTTTTATCAATGTTACTGTCATAACAGTACTTTTCAGTATAGTTATCTCATTTGTCCTTTGATTTTATTTTGTGTATTTTTTCTGTTTATTTGCTTATTCACATTATTTCTCTTCAGAGTCATTATTATAAGCATGTCAAACTTTCAGATAGGAAATCCACTGCAGGCCAGATGCATTCCTGTACTTAGACCACCCGTGGTCCCTGCGCCTGCTGCTCTGGCACCGAAACCACCTGGTTGAACGAGAACAATTGTTGCACTTCCTGTTGTCAGGGAGCTGCACTCCTAACCAATTTTTCCATTTTCAAGGTATTAGGATATGCTCTCCTGGTCTGACTGTATGTTTTGGCAGTAAATTACTTCTTTGAAAGTCTTCCTTTCATAGTACCTAAAGCTAATACAAAATAATATTGAATGTAAACTTTCATTCAACATTTCAATTGAATGTAATTTTTAATTTAAAAATCAGTTTTAATCTTTCTATCAAACTCTATTATTTCTTCCTTATTTACATAGCTTTAAAATTGACACTAAGAAATACTAACTTGAGCCCTGGCTGGTAGCACAGTGGGTAACGTGCTGGCCTGCAAACCCTAAGGTTGCTGGTTCGATTCCCCAGCCAGGACACATAACCAGGTTGCAAGCCAGGACTCCAGCCAGGTCTGTATCTGGAGGCAGGTGAAAGGCAACCATACATTGATGTTTCTCTCCCTCTCTACCTCTCTCCCTTCCTCTCTCTCTGGAAATAACAAATAAATAAAACTTTTTAAAAATACTTGAAAAAAGAAATACTAATTTGACTTTATAGTTTTTCTAACTACATTATCATCAAGACACAGAATATATTTTTCTTAGAATCTTGGGTGCCAAAAAATACAGTTATGGCCCTTATGAGAGGAAGATAAATGTTTTTGATATTCTTAAATTTCTTTAGATTTTGTGTATCAGGCAACCAGAAAGTATTTTATAATCTCAATTCTTTTTTTTTTTTTTTTTCTTTTTAATTCTTTATTTTTTAGAGAGAAGGGCAGGAAGAGAGGAAGAAAGGGAGAGAAACATCAATACATGGTTGCCTTTCACCTGCCTCCAGACCCTGGCTGGAGACCTGGCTTGCAACCTGGTTATGTGCCCTGGCTGGGAATCAAACCAGTGACCTTTGGGTTTGCAGGCTGGCGCCTATTCACTGAGCCACCAGCCAGGGCTATAATCTCAATTCTTAAGTAGAAAGGCTAAATTGTTTGCTTTCTGAGAATATTCATAGCTTAATAAAAAATATTTCTGAGATATACAAGTCTTAGAAGCCCGAAAACACTGATTGCTGGTAGTGGGTTTTCTTCTGTATTATCACAGAGCTGGAAGTTTTTAGATTCTTTTGCATCATTTGATTGAGAATATAAAATATGATGGTTGTTCCATCCTACCCTCAGCCTTAACAAATGTTCATTGTGATGTACACTAGCTTTTGATAGTTTTTCCTTATAGAGTGGCTATGTATAGTTTGTATTATTTACTGTGTACATGTAGGTGTTTAATAATATATCCATAAGGTACTTAAGTGTTGCTAAATGTAGATGTAGAGGAAACTGTATGATGCCTTAATAATTAAAAGACTGTTAAGTGGTGCTTGTAATGCAAGAGTACCAGAAAAGGTAAACAGACTTTGGGGTTGCTGTGTGTCTCCAGGAGGAAGAGGATGGTTCAGAAGATGATAGCAACACAAAGCCAGACTTCACTCTGAAAACAGATTTCAGTGCCCGTTGCTTTCTCGACCAATTTGAAGATGATGCTGATGGGTTTATTTCCCCGATGGATGACAAAATGCCATCAAAATGCAGTCAGGACACCGGGCTTTCAAATCTGCATGCTGCTTCCATGTATGTCACCTTGGTGGTTGGTGGTGGTAAAGCTTTTGGGCGAAAATAACTTTCCTAAATATGACTTTAGTCTTTGTACTTAAAATGGCTGACAAAACACAAGTGACTTACCTAGGGTACATCTGTGCGGATGAACAGTAGATTGTTTTTAACTTATGGCTCAGTTTTTTTTTTGTTTGTTTGTTTTTTTATGTTTCATCCTGTGTTACTTGAGGGAGCATCTGAGATCCTACATAAACAATCAGGCAGCCTGTATAAATGTCATCGTGTCGTTCTGTACTCTATGGTTCAACACTTAGCACTCACTAAGCACAGAGGTCATCCCTTTCTTTCCAATTAAAATATGACAAAGGCACCCCACAAACCCACAAAATTCAATAGAGCAGGAGCCTTGCTGGAGCCCTTGAAACCATAGCTGCTGTCAGTATTTCAGGGGCTAGAAAATATCCCTGACCCTCAGGGAACTGCTGACCCTCAGTTGCCACAGCATTTTTTGCATTTACATGCTTCTCCTGTGTCCACAGCCCGCCCCTATCAAGTGGCATATTCATTACCTTTATGACAATTTAGATTTAACTCAATTTCCTTGAAATTTGTTTTGCTCCTTTTAGACCAGAACTCTTGGAACACCTTCAGGAAATGAGAGAAGAAAAGAAAAGGATTCGGAAGAAACTTCGTGATTTTGAAGACAATTTCTTCAGACAAAATGGAAGGTAGTGCATGTGTTTCCCTTCCTCCCCCTCTGCACACACCCTTTTTCTTTTCTGTCAGGCCTGTATCCTCTCTGTAACCAAGCCTGGTGTTTGTGCCCAGGGCCCCACGAGGTTGGCTGTAACATGGTGAGGCCTGTGTGGTTCTTTGGGAAGAAATGCTTCTTGGGTAGTGTCCAAGGCTGATGCAGATTGAGCTAACATTTGTGAAACTAACCTGTCACATCAAATTCTAATGGAAAATAAGCAAGTCGAAACTAATTTCCAGTCAACAACACTGGTTTGTTGTTGGACTTTGTCTTAAGAAACTAGAAGAATGAATAAGGAAAGGAGGACTCTAAATCTTGCTGATTTTAAAGCACATTTTACAGGTGAAGATGGTCATTGTCAAGTGCAAATGAAAACTATACAAGCAGCATTAAATCCACCTGATTAATAAGGCACTTTCCTTCAATGAGTTTTAAGGCCTAGTGGAATCTTTATATAGCGTTATACTGAGAAATAGGCTTCCCTGTTGCCAAGTGACAGCACACAGAGTGCCTGGCTCGAGCCACAGTGGGAGACAAGGACGGAGCAGGGAACAGACTTGAATCTCCTGCACTGGAGTTAACTTTCATCATCTTCAATTGATTTTCTTTTCATCCAGATTATCTAAAAAGTATAAATACAGTTTCTCAGTAAGTCCCCTTTCCTACGTTGCAAAAGTGTTAGGGAATAAATGGACCATAAAAATTAACGTTGGTGTTTAGAGTGCTTTGTATTCCAGTTTATTTCAATTAATGTATAAATTTATTTTTAGGGTCTCTGATTTGGATTTGTCCTCTAATGACAGTGTCAAGATTTATAGATTTCAGGCCTAAACATTTGCTTTTCTTCATGTGTTGGATGATATTCAGAAAATATAGGTAGGCAGATAAAAGAAATCATATCCCAAATAATACTAATACCCAGAGAAAAATCAGGACTAATGTTTTAATTCCAGTCTTCTTTCTCGTCATATTTTTGGTTCATCTATTTATCTTTTTTATATATAATTATAGTCACAAGTATTCAGAAAGTATAATTGATGGTAACTAATAATCACCATAGAAGTTTAGAACTCTGGAGGACTTCAGACACGATAAAACCTGCTTCCATCATTTGTATTTGAGGAGAGTGAAGCCCTCAGAGGACATGGCTGGGGCTCCTCCTCCCGCCAGTTCCCTTCACTGCCCCGTGCCAAGAAACCATCTGGAATCATTTCCTTGAACAAGAGAGGCAGGAATAAATCATGCTTTTTTTAGTTTATTTAACAAAATAAAATAAGGCCATGCTATTGCCTTTCTCATATTCATTCTTTAATAAGAAGAAAAGGAAGCCTGGTGTTTGAATGTTAACCTGTGCATGTCCGAGTGGACCGGGAAGCAGGACCACACCACCTGCTGGCGGGGAGGCGCTCTGCCTCGGAACCGACTACCGGCTGCCTTCAGCCGTGTGGAGTCAGGGAGTCGGGGTGGGAGGGGTCGCCCCGTAGCGTCCTGATGGAGGCAGGTCCACGTAGTGCAGCGCTTGACCTATAATCTCGCAATTCATACCTGTGTGTGTAAAAGGAATGCAAATAAAATTATTCAGTAAACTGTAAAGCTTATTAGTATTATATGACTCAATTGCTAAATTCCAAGGCTAATTTTATAATAATTTGGAGTATTAACTATCTGGTTTTTTAACCTGTAAATTATGTTGTACCAATTGCTAAATAGAAATTTAATGGTTCATTAGACAAAATATATAGATTGAGAAAACATTAAGTATAAGTAAAGGATTTCAGTGTTTGGAGACCCTTACTGTGAATTCGTACACACCAGCAACAGAGAGAGGAAATTTCTACATTCCTTAGTCTTTCGTTTCATTCCATAAGATGCCAGATTAACTGTAAAAACTCAGGCACATAGTGCCTGCGGGGGAAGCTATCCCTCACTGCCTGTCTAAACCCAACTCCAGTCTTGATACCAAGTGACACTTGGCCACACTGATCCTACAGGCTGATAAGCTGCAGTTTCCACACACTGAAAATTCACCTGCTAAACAGTATCCTCTGGGAGACAGCAGATGATTCTCTGTCCTCTTTCCCTCTGTTGCCATTAGAAATGTCCAGAAGGAAGACCGCACCCCTATGGCTGGAGAGTACAATGAATATAAGCACATCAAGGCGAAACTAAGGCTCTTGGAGGTGCTCATCAGCAAGCGAGACACTGATTCCAAGTCCATGTGAAGGGCTGCCCTGGCTCGAGGGCATGTGCCCTCCTGGCCACCACCAGCCCTGCGGAAACTGGGAAGCAGCCTTAGAGCTGAACCTGCGAAGCATGTGGCCCTTCTGCCGGCAGGCCTTCGCAATCTGCTGTAGAATGAAGAAGGTAACTTGTCCTGATTTAGGGATTTTGCAAGTCAAGAGTCCTGCGCTCATGTGCAATGCAGACGCTGTCGCGGAAGCTTTACTAACACTAGCGGTGACCAATCACTACATTGGGACACACTCATCTACAGAGAATATACACTGTTCTTCCAGGATAACTGAGAAACAGGAAACCCTTCTCAGTCTAAGTAGGATGAAAACCAGCTCAGGACTTCCTAGAGCAAACTTGCTGTGCAGGTCACTGTTCTCTTTGGACCCCGTCAAGCGGGAATGTGCATCATGCATTGGAGGAGCCCTGTGTGCTGCCTCGCCCATTCCGGGACCTTCCCATAGAGCTGCGCCTTCCCCCAGCCATGTGAATCGTTTCCCTGTCTGCTCTCAGGTAGATGGAAGCTGCATCTGCCCGGAATGGCAGTCCAAACATCTACTGGACAGTGTGTTTCTTCCAGACTTACTCAGCTGACGAAGGACTGTGGTCCCTGTAGGACCGAACCATCTGCAGAGGACAGAGGGACTATAGCAGGAGCAATATGAATGCTGACTTTTAAATCAGGTAACAGGGTGAAGGGCCTAGAGAATTCTTTCCCAAACATTGACTGCGCTTTATCAGTCTCAGATTTTAACATCAGACACGAAGTGAGGCAGGCATGCTATGGCAACCTGTGTGGGGCTGTTTCCTTTGGCACGAGCCAAATGTAAAGGCCCTTGCTTAATTCTTAGCTGAAGTGTAGAGGGGGTGGGGAAAGAGAGAGAGAACCTGTGTTCTCAGCCATGTGAGGACTTACCAGAGTTTAATTTTTTTTAAGTAAATCTGCACTAAAATCCCCTCACTGAGGGGTAAATGTTGCCCTTGGAGCTCAGCCCAAGGCTGAATCTAAATCACACTATTTTCAAGGTCATGTATAAAGAGAACAAATAATGTTGTGTAGCCAATTATAATTTTTTTCAGAGACGACATCACAAAGCTGTCTATATTAGACATTTCGAAGGGACCAGGGAATTAAGACCCCAAATCATTCATCTCTTCAGTGTGCTGACATCGCTTTGTGATTGGTTGTTAGTTTTTAACTCTTTCTTTCCGCACCGGCCAAGTTCCTGTTCTGCCTTTGTGCTTTGTGAGGTCCAGCAGGGTGTCAGCACAGCAACCCCTGGTTGCGTCCGCTCCGCCTTTTGAAGACAGTGTTGCAGGCTGAACAGGATGTCCCCCTCTATGTTGTACCATTTCGTGTGTGTGTGTTTTAAAAAGAAGAGAAAGAAAACAAAATTCTACTAGCCTGTTGTCAATTTCAAAAATGGGTTCTTGAGAAACTGGTCAGATTTTAATAATAGCAGCATTTCCTTTGCTGAAATGAGGGGGCAGCTGTGTCAGTTGGAAATTACTTGGGAGTGGGTGAAAACGGACACCTTTAAGTTTGCTCCTAAAAATGTTTATAGAGGAGCGTGCGCAATGTGTTGGAAGTGCCCTGGTTTAATCTACACACTTAAAGATGGTACCTAATCCTACAAATTCAAATGTATATGAAAATATAGTTTGGTATCCTCTGCTCTACTGTTTACATTGCAGATTGCTATAATTTCAAGGAGTTATAAATAAAATGATGCACTTTAGGACATTTTCTATTTTTGAAATCTGAACATTAATCATTCATATGACCAAAAATTGTATTTTTTAAAAGAAATACATGCCTAGTCTGTTCTTTGTAATTATTCTCTCAAATAAGCTATAATATAAATCAAATCCTTACCAGTTAACTTTAAAATGCTCATCTGTGTAAGAGTATTGCTTTGAAAATGCTAATATGCTATAGAATTGAAAAAGAGGAAAAGCTATATAAATGAGAAGCTTTCAGATGTTTTTGAAATCTATTGTTTCTGCCAAAGGTAAATTAAGTAAAACATTTCTTCAGGAAAACCCCATTCAAATTTGTGTGATTAAATAAAAGAAAACACCAAGTTTTAGAAAATAAATTGTGTATGGAATGTTGTATTTTCCTTTGGAATTTCTAATAATCTATATACTTCGTAGACTGACAGCCAGATTGAGGTGGAGGTAAACCCTATGCATGCTGGATTCACGCTGAAGACCTGTTAGTAGGTTCTGACGGCCAGAAATGCGCAGGAGAATTTGTTTCCTCAGCAACCATTTCTGCAGCCCGGCCCCAGGGCCCCCAGGCGGCATGTTAATTGGCTTCACACAGAATACGGTGGACTGTGTTTTTTTGCTTTGCGCTCTTGGGAACGTGTCTGTGTTTATTACCACATGCCAACAAAATAAATGTCAAGGATTATTTAATAACAGTAAGTAAAGGTAAAGCATGAATAAACTTGATTGTGTGGTTGTAAAACTCAGAGCTAGAAGAGGCTTCTAATTTTCACAAGCATTTGCTTTCATTGCGCTTAGTATGGAATAAACATTGAAATAGATGTTTATACAAAGTATGGCATCATTACTACGTTTCATCTCTGAATCATTTAGTTCAGATTTCACTTTGCAGTCATGAGCGCGCAAGGTTTAGTGTGAAGGGCCGGCTCGGCGGTTTTCGAGGCAGCCGCAGTTCACCCGGAGCTGTTGGACAGCCAGCCCGGTACGTGAGCCCCGGTTCAGGGAAAGTTTCCAGGAAAGACCACATCAAATTGGGGTTCTTCCCTTTGGTTACCAGTTTGCAGCCAGGACTGGTATTGCCAAGGCCGGGATCCGCTGTGTCTCTATCTGTAACATGGGTGTAATTTTTGCTTTGTTTCCTTTTGATGCAACGTTACACCGTTACACCGCGGGCGGCAGAAAAGCCTGTTGCAGCGAGTGTTTGCTCACGGCTGTGGCACTTCTAGTCCAGGACAAAGGCGTCTGGGCTGTGCCTGTGTCCTGCAGGTGGCACTGAGATGTCCTGAGGCCAGCAACCTCAGCGCTCCTGAGGGCTGAGCACTTGTTCCTGTGGTTGAGCTTGGAATTCCTTATAAGATGAATGTTTAAATTTATTATGAGAATCCAGGGGTGGCCATGGTGCCAATTAATATGGTTCTTTTGGGGGCTGCCTGGTTCTCAGTAGACAGATAGGGTCTAGTATCTAGAATTGATCACAGGTTTATAAGGAAAGTCAAATTTTAAAGTTTGTTGATCAGTGTCTTTAGTGCTTCTTAATCCGATCATGATGTCATTTCTCTAAGGGGTAATACCTTTAGCTTTAATCATTGAATGCCTTAAACCATGAACTGTTTTGTGAAAATCTGAGCATAGTCCAAATTCTGTTTTTCTTCCAAGAGGGGTCCCCCTGACACACTGCTCCCGGGACTTTGTCCTGCTGGTGGGTGGTGGTGGTTTCTGCACCAAGATGGGCACGGCCTTCAGGCTCTTTTTCAGCCTCTGCTGGGCAAAATCAACCAGGGAGACCGAACTGATCTGAAATGTTGAAGCAGTGTTTCCTCTGAAGCCCGTGTGCTTCGCAAAACTCAGAATGTACTTTCCTTTCTTTTTATTTCCTTCTTTTATTTTTTTTCCGCTTGACCCTCAAAATGTACCGAAGAGTATATTTTGGCCAAAGCCAGGGCAGCTGACATGGCCAGTTCCCAACAGGAATGCTGTGGATGCTGTTACAGTGCCCTGGATCCCTTTCCCAAGTGGAGACTGTGCCCCTGTGGGCACCCACCTTCTGCCACGGTGACCCTTCATAATAGGTGTATGTAGACAGACGAGACGCGTGTGTAAAATGAACTCTGTACACAACTCATATTGCTATCGGGCTACAGTTCTGTCTCTAGAGAATCTCCTTTGGCTGGAGGCCAGCCAATTGCAGTCATGTGCGTGGCTGCAGAATCATTTTGGCCCTTCTCATTCCCCATCTGAGAGCCCCTCTCCAGTCATGAGAATCCCCAAAATTGAATTCAATTTTAGACAAGAAAATGGGGCCAGAACAATGTTTACATGACATGTGAGCAGGAAACATTTGAAATTAAAATTGTCCTTTTTAAAATATAAACAATGAAAAATGCTGTGTACATTTTTGTACATGACTGTATTTTGTATAGCCTTCAATAAAATATTTTGAACTGTGAATGTTCTGAAATTTTTGACAGTATCAGGAACCTGTAACGCGGCTGCCTGCCTGTGGGGTCTGGCCTTTCTGTTCGGGGAAGTGCCTGTCACGCCACTCCCTTGAGCACCTCAGAGGCCTGATAAGGATTAAGTTTTATTTGCCTGTCTCCTGAGAGGCACGACTGAGGCCCACTGGGTGCAAGCTAGGCATGCCCGTAGTCATAGGTGGGAAGATGGGCTGTGCTGTCCGCTAAGCTGCCTTTATTAAAAGAATTCCCTGAAGCGGCTGATTGACAAAGTACAGTAAGGAAAAGAAGAAAAAATGTAAGTACATTTTCACAGTCTGTTTTGCTGTCAGGGGTAAATACCTTAGCCATTTACTACTCTGAAGCTAGTGATGTCACCAGAAAACAATGAATCTGGAGGTAAGGCCTATCTCACCCTTTTTGTCCTGTGTCGCAGGCCCCAGGCACCCTCATGGAAGCCTGGAAGAGCCTCCCTGCCCCACCTTCCAGCTGAAACAAGACTTGTCCATGGCCCTTAGGCCCTGCCAGTGTTCTTTAAGCTGCATGTATTATATATACTGTCTGTGACAAAAGTCAATGTTAAAAATATGTTTAACCTGAAAATTTTTTTTATTAAGGCTTGTTTTTTTGTTTTTTTTTTTTCTTTCTTTCTTTCCTTTTTTTTTTTTTTTAATTAAGGCTTGGACTAAGGTCCTTGTCCTGGGACCAGGATTCAAACTGATCCCTCACGCTGAGGTACAAAGACTCAGTACCTCTAACGATGGTGCCGTTTAATGCACTGTTGAAACAGGCAAGTGGAGGCAGAGGTGGCAGGCAGCATTTAGTGGCCCTTAATCTTCAGAAGTCACATTGGATGTTGCCACTTGGAGAACCGGAAAGTGATGTTCTCCCAAAGTCCACCAGGGCCAATGGCCTGTGACAAAGCCTGGTGGTCCCCTGAAGCCCCCAGCAAAGGTTTTGCTCCTAATCCTGTAACAGTCTGCGGCCTGTGGACCACCTGCATGGGAGTTTTGGAATGGAGACTTCTGCCAGTTCTTTTCAGTCCTTCTAAGGGCCTCATTTTTACCTCTTCTAGAAATGGACTCTGAATCTTAAGACAAAATATATCAGACTCATCCCTAAACTGGGCAGCTTATCAAGCCTGTAGACCCACAGTAGAATTTCATATTTCATAAAAGCCAGAAGTCAAAATTCCCAAATGTGTGTTTGGAATCCTGGCCAGCAGGCAGAGCAGCGGGGTTTGGCAGGAACACGCGTTGTTGACAGTTTGGTTCTCGCTCTTCCTCCCCAGCAACAAGGCTCCGCCACAGGGTGGCTCTGCATTGGGCAGCGCCTGCCCCAGGAATGCGGCCCGAGGTGAAACCAAAATGAACTGGGTCCCTGAGGCCACTCCACCTCCATGTCTCAGATGGGCCTCTGAGTATCAATTATTACTGTGAATTCTGAAACTCAAAATGTTTTAGATGTTGACATTTTTCTGTAATCTCTCAAAAGCAATTCAGAAATACAAATACTTGGAAATCCTTCATGCTACTGGTTCTACAGCTTTGAGGATTCCGTGAGGAGATATTTTGAGACATTGTGATTTTTGGTAACTGTTACTTATAAAGATTTTTAAATAATTGGATGGGGAGGAGGACAGAAGGGAGCAAAAAGGGGATGGATGTAATACAACAACAATAAAATTTTAAATAAATAAATAAATAAATAAAATAATTGGACAAGAGCCCTGGCTGGTAGCACAGTGGATAAGGTTCAGACCTGCAAACCCAAAGGTCGCTGGTTTGATTCCCAGCCAGGGCACGTAACCAGGTTGCAAGCCAGGTCTCCAGCCAGGTCCATAGCTGGAGGCAGGTGAAAGGCAACCATACATTGATGTGTCTCTCCCTCTCTGCCTCTCTCCCTCCCCCTCTCTCTGAAAATAATAAATAAAATCTTTAAATAAATCAACTAAACTGGACAAGATTAGACAAAGGGGTGGGAGAAGCAAGGGAAAGAGGGAAGGATATATTCCTCTCTGGTAGCAAACAGCAGTGCTCCTTAAAAATGAAATGTGAATGGTTGGGGGTCTTGTTGAGGACTGACAAGCTTCTAGGTGCTGCTAGACTGTCGGTCCAAGACCTCACTTTAAGCAGAAAGGGCGGACGGAATCCTGGGTATTGGTGGAAGGGGGCAGCTCTAATTGATTCTAAATCCTAAATTAATGGAGACCAGCACAGCACCAACAGGCCACATACTGCCTGATGCCTATGGCCCAAACTGCAGACAGATGGCTTAGCTCTATGTTCCGCATGCCTTATTTACTCTCCCTACATCTCTGTTCATCTGAAAAACTGCAAACAAGTTACCTACCTTATGGGGTTATCACCTGAATTGAACACAAAGTGAGCACACAGTACATGGGTAAATAATGGTGGTGGGTTCTTATCAGTGTTAAGACAAAGGTCCTTTCTATACCAGGGTCCAACAAGACCTGTTGGATGGCTACACAAATGAAGATGTGTTTCCCCCACCATCACCTTTTGATTCTTGGTAAATGCACTTCGCACACAGTAAATACAATGTAATACTAATGGGATAGGCTAGATTTTATGGGAACACTGACCCATTCTCTTGGAGAGGAGGGGGTGAAGTTGTGATGACTAATACTCTCAAGTAAATTGAACCAAAACCTGTGCGCAGTTTCTCAGCTCTGCTTGTTATAGTCCTTCCCTCACAGCAGGTCAACTCCTCTCCCCCAAAACATTTTGGGAGCTCCAAATCTGCCCAGACATGTAAAGATAATTAACTGTCTGCCCCAGTGGCTGAGACCAATGTGGGAATGCCTGAGTTCTGTGGAGTGAAGGAACAGAATAACCTTTGAACTAATTTCTGGGTCAGCTGGCGTCCTGAAATTTGTCTCGGGGTATATTTTTAAAAAACTAAAAACAAGGCTTACCCCAGGGAGGAAAGTCACTCTGATTTTGGCAAGCTCCTAATTATCATACTACATTTTATCACGCCTGCCGGCAAGGCTGAAACTAGGAAAGTATCTGTGCCCTTCATCAGCCTCCCCAGAGATGGGGGGGAGGGGGGGGGCGGGGTGTGTGGCAAGAAGAGGGGTGCAGACTGAAGGTGCACTGCTCAGGCCAGCAGCAGGGCAAGCTTTGGGTTCAAATGACTTAACACTCTCGCTGAATGACGCCCTGCTCCCCATTAGCCAGCATTCCAAGTCTCCTTTCCAAGTGGGCCAGGGACTTGAGGCTGTGAGTCCTGCATAAACATCTGAGCTCCTGAGAACGCCCAGGCTCAAAAGGTCAGGTCAGGAAACCCTATTTTTAACAACATGAAGAAGCTTTGGCGATGGCAGACCTGCCCTGCCAGTACCTAGCTGGCAGTCACTGTTGACCTTTGCCCTAAGAACCCTGATGTCACATGACACCGTGGGGAATGGGGTTTGCATTTCCAAAGCTGAGTGATTTGGCTTGCTTTCTCTCCTAATCCTAAAGAAAAGGTGACCTGTGAGGGGCTGTTCTAGGTTAGTGTTTGCCTCCATCTGAGTAATGTGTGCATTTCTCAGGAAGCTCTACACCAATGGGATCTGAATCAATAGCCAGCATAGATTGTATTCAACTCCCTGGGACCAGACACTGGAAAATTCAGGTTTAAATACGTGAAGACCGTGTGATTGTGTACCCAGCCAAGCCTTCAGTCACGCTGGAAAGAAAAAAAGTTGACGTCTGAACTAATTTTCTTTGTACTACACATTCCTCAGGAGGACACGCTTTATTACTTATGGAAGGTGGCACCAAGACCTGGATTAGCTAATTCAAGGGCCAGGTTTATTAATACAGATCCAGAGTCTGCCCTCTCACACCTATTCTCTCACATACCCGGGGCCCTCGCTGCACAAGCAAATGGCATTCCAGAGGGAAACCACAAACCCGCACCTGACTCAGGTGCAGGCAAAGTGGCCCCCACCACTGTTTGAGCTCATCTGGGTCACACCCCAAAGTAGAGACTTGCAGTTAGAGACCAACCCATGTCACACCTTTCAGAAGCTCTGCTCTCATGAGGGTAACTAATCCCTGAAAACTTGGGTTGGAAAGGTGCAGTGGTAGTTTCTATGTCCGTTACACCTGGAGAACTCCCACAGGAGAATTTTCAAATTTTCCAAAGGCACGAGGACCTACTCTCTTCCTCTTCTTCCTTAGGATGAGCTCCTCATCAGCTTTGTGCTCTCCCAGTCCCTGAGGGAAGGCTGCTGGTGGAGCAATGGCTCCTGTCAATGGTCCACAAAGACATCTTTTTAAAATGGAGACATTCACAACTCAAGAAACCCGGACTACTAACAAAGACAAGGTATCAAAGGCAACATGGGTATCATGTTCTTAGTTAGATATTTCAGAGATTTAACAACTGTATTAAAATCCAGTTGGTCCCATTTTTTAGATCTAAAGAAAACTGGAGACAACTAACATGTTTCCTTTTAGGAAGGAATGATAAAATTCTGGAGATCAACTTATATTTCATTTACTTTACTTTTTCTCCTATGCCTGACCCTAACACAAAATACTCAATTCCCAAGGTTTCACCTCAAATCTATTTTGGTGTTTTGTCATATGCCCTTCCTTTATTCCACCTATACTGCTGTCATCTGGTTCACTATTATTTGACCATTTTGCCTGTTTATTTTTTCCAGTGTTATTGAGATGTGATTGACAAATAACATTGTACAAATTTAAGCCATACCTGTTGATTTGATACAATTACCACCATAGAGTTAGTTAACACTTACTTCCATGATGTCACGTAATCACTTCTTTTCTGTAGTTAGAACATTTAAGATCTCTCTTAGCACCTTTCAAGTATATAATACATCATTATTAGCTATAATTACCATGTTCATGAGTTCCCCATAATTTATTCATCTTGTAACTTGAAGTTTACGCTGTTTGGCCAACATGTCCCCATTTCTCCCACATCCCAGCCCCCAGAAAAACAGCCTTAGAATTTTGAGAGGGATTGCATTGAATCTATAGATGGCTCTGGATAGTATGGACATCTTAACTATATATTAACTCTTCCTATCCACGAACATGGGATATTTCCATGTCTTTACGTCTTCAGTT
This sequence comes from Noctilio leporinus, assembly GCA_004026585.1. Taxonomy (NCBI): domain Eukaryota; kingdom Metazoa; phylum Chordata; class Mammalia; order Chiroptera; family Noctilionidae; genus Noctilio; species Noctilio leporinus. The sequence continues at coordinate 25,720 of PVIW01001886.1, read as the reverse complement.
TTTTTCATCAAAGTCTTATAGTTTCATGTGCACAAATCTTTCACCTCAGTTAAATTTATTCCTATTTTGTTTTTAATGCTATTATGAATTTGATTTTTATTCTTTTGCACATGTTTTATTGTTATTGTATAAAAACACAACTAATTTCTCTATGTTGATTTTTGTATTCTATAACTACTGAATTTGTTGATTAGTTCTAACTTTTGGTGGAGTCATTAGGATTTTTAAAATAAGATCATATCATCTGCAGACAAAGACAACTTTACTTCTTCCTTTCTAATTTAGATGCCTTTTATTTATTCTTTTTCTTGACTGATTGCTCTAGCTAGGACTTCCAGTACTATATGAACTGGAGGGGTGAGAGTAGACACCTATGACCTGTTTCTGATCTTAGAGAAAAAAACTTTTAACATTTCACTGTTAACATTCACACTGTTAGCTGTGGCCGGTCAAATGTGGCCTTTATTATGTTGATGTACATTCCTTTTATTCCCAATTTGTTGACAGTTTTTATCATGAAAGTATTTTATCAAATGCTTATTCTATATCTACTGAGGTGATTTTATCCTCCATACTATTAATGTGGTGCATCACTTTGATTGATTTGCATTATGTTGAACCATCCTTTTATCCCACTGATAAATCCCACTTGATCATGGTATATAATCCTTTTAATAATCTGTTGGATTTGGTTTGTTAGTAGTTTGTTGAGCAATTTAAAATCTGTATTCATCAGAGATAGTGCTCTATAATTTTCTTTTCTTGTAGTGTCTGTATCTGGCTTTGGTATCAGGGTAACACTGGCCATGTAAAATGAGTTAGGAAGTATTCCCTCCTTCTCTTTTTTTTTTTTTTTTTTTAAGTGGGGAAGAGTTAAGAAGGATTGGCATTAATTCTTCTTCAAAGATTTGGGAGAATTCACCAGCAAGACTTATCTGGTCTTAGGCTATTCTTATTTGGAGGTTTTAGATAACTGATTCAATCTCCCTTCTCAGTATTGATCTGTTCAGATTTTCTGTTTCTTGATGATTCAGTCTTGGTGGGTGGTATGTTCCTAAGAATCTGTTTCTTCTAATTAGGCACTAGAAATTGGATGATCGCACTTGTTGGCAAATGATTGTTCATGAGGGTCTCTTATGACTGTATCTCTGTGGTATCAGTTATAATGTTTCTTCTGTCATTTATAATGTTATTTACTTGAGGCTCCTCATTTTTTCTTGGGTCAGCTGTTTATTTTTAAAACACCAGCTCTTAATTTTGCTGATATTTTCTATCGTTTTCCTGGTCTCTGTTTCATTTATTTATGCTCTGATAATTATTATTTCCTTCTTTCTGCTAACTTTGGACTTAGTTTTTCTTTTTCTAGTTCCTTGAGGCATTCAGTTAGGTTGCTTGAGATGTCTTTTTTTCTTAGTGCAGACGTTTGTTGCTATAAACCTCTCTTAAAACTGCTTCTGCTATGAGCAGAGTGGAACCAGAGATGTGGAAACAAGGAACAGATTAATGGTGACAGGAGGGATGGGGGGAGTGGAAGGGAAGAGAAAGGGAAGGGTCTAGTCAAGGAGCTAGTATAAATGATCTATGGACATGGAGAATGAGGTGGGCATTGACCATGGGAAGGGGGATGGGGAGGATGGGGCAGGGGAGAACAATGGAAGAAAAATGGGACAAATGTAATATAACAACAATAAATTAATGTGAAAAACCCTGCTTTTTGCTGCATCTTATAAGTTTTGGAATGCTGTATTGCCATTTTTGTTAGAATACAGGTTTGGTTTTGTTTTTAACAGTAGTTCCCCAGCTTAGTCACAACTTCTTGGTTTTAGTTACCTGTGGTCAACTGTGGTCCAAAAAAATGTAAGTGGAAAATTTTAGAAATAAACAATTCATAAGTTTTAAATTGCATGCCATTCTGAGTAACATGGTGAAATCCCATGCCATCCCGCTCCAACCCTCCCAGGCTGTGAATCAACCCTTTGTCCGCATACCCTACGCTGTGCTGTGCTGTGCACGCTGTGTGTGCCACTGGCCTGTTAAGCCTTGATAGCTGTCTCAGGCATCAGATCCACTTTGGAGGTATTGTAGTGCTTGTGTTCTTTTACTTGATAACGGCCCCAAGCACAAGAGTAGCAGTGCTGGCAATTTAAATGTGCCAATGAGAAACCATAAAGTGCATGTATACACAGGATGCACATGATACATTGGCAATAATTTTGCACCTCCTTATTTCACGTGCTTCTTTTTCGTTTTGAAAAACTGTATTTCAAAGGTTATGATTTAACACCATTGTTTCAGATATAAAATATTCTAAGAACCATCGTGTGGAAGGAATATGATATTAGAGGAACCATAATTTCTGGACTACATGCAGGACCAACTGCTAAGGAAATTGCCGACTTCAATAGCATCTCTTTACATACAGTTGACAACATGAGGAAGGTGGATGATGCTGATCCTGATGTCACCACACCAGCAAGGAAAACGCATAAGGTACTCAAGGATCGCACAAGTCCAGATATTATACAGAGAATCTAGGAGACCATCATTGAAGATCCAGGATGATAACCTTGACATTTTGGAAGAAGTAGTTGTACCATGGATGAAGCAAGTCACAAATGGACATCATTTTATCTTCCAACAAGATGGTGCACCAGCACATAACACCAAAAAGGTGCAAGAATGTCTCACTGTCAATGTTCCTGAATTCTGGTCAAAGGAAATCTGACTGCCTAGCTCACCAGATGCAAATCCTTTAGACTATTATGTATGCAGCATTTGTGAGAGAGAAGTTAATAAACAACCTCATTCCAATAAAGAGGCTGTTAGAGCTAAGACTGAAAACATGGAGAAAGAAAAGTTTATCAAAGTGTGCTCAAGATTCTGAAGTTGAAGCAAGTCTATTATTGCAGCAAATGGAAACTTTTTTGAACAATTTAAAAAATAATAACTATGTTTATATAGTTACATATAAGAATAAATTTCTTTCAAAATATAACACTTTTGTGGTATGTTGTTTATTTTACTAAAATTTTGCCAATTGATAGAGCGCATCCCATGGGGTGGGGAGACAGTAAAATAGGGTTTGGTACTAACGGCAGTTTTAGGCACCTACTAGGGGTCTTAGAACATATTCCCACAGATAAAAAGTAGCCTACCATATTTCCATCTTGATTTCTTCCTTGATCCATTGTTTGTCCAGGAGTACAAGGTCTGTCCCCAAAGTATCTGCCACACAAGCTGTTTTCATTATATTGACATGAGCTCGATACTTTCAGGACAGACATCATAGGTTGTGTACATACCATATATTTGTGGATTTTCAGTTTCCTTTTATTGTTTTCTAGTTTCATACCATTGTGATTGGAAAAGATATTTGGTATGATTTTAGTTTTCTAACATTTACTAAGACCTTTTTGTGACCTATTATATGACCTACCTTGGAGAGTATTCTGTGTACATTTGAGAAGGATGTGTTTTACTGCTGTCGTAATATATTTATTTGGCCCATTTAATATAAAGCTTGGTTCTGGTTCAATGTTTTTGTTGATTTTCTGTCTAGACGATCTAGCCATTGTTAAAGGTGGGCCAGAAAAGTAGGCTACAAGCCCCCTGTTCTTATTGTAATTTTGTCTGTTTCTCACTTTAAATCTGTATTTTCTTAATATATTTAGGTGCTCCAAGGTTCAGTGCATGAATATTTACAGCTGTTGTATCTTCTTGAAAAATGGATCCATTTGTCATTATAGAATGACCTTCTTTGTCTTGTTACTGTTTTGACATAAAGTTTTTGTTTTTTTTTTTTTCCTGATAGGTAATCCTGCTTTCTCTTGGTTTTTACTTGCATGAATATTTTTCCTATCTCTTCACTTCCAGCCTATGTGCATTCTTAAAGCTGAAATGAGTCTCTTGTAGGTAGCATATACTTGGGTCTTTTTTAAAAGATTTTATTTTTTTTAGAGAGAGGGGAAGGGAGCGAGGTAGAAAGGTAGAGCGGTATGGTTGCCTTTCACCTGCCTCCAGCTACGAGCCTGGCTGGAGACCTGGCTTGCAACCTGGTTGGGTGCTCTGACTGGGAATCAAACCAGTGTTTGGGTTCACAGGCCAGTGCCTTATCCACTGTGCTACCAGCCAGGGCCAGGTCTTTTTTTTTTTTTTTTAATCCATCCAGCTACTCTGTCTTTTATTTGAGAATTTTTTCCACTTACATTTAATTATTGATAGGGATTTCTAATGCCATCTTATTGTTTCATATATTTTGTAGTTTCTTTGTTCCTTTCTTCCTCTCTTGCTATCTTGCTTTGTGAGTTGGTAATTTTCCATAATGGTATGCTTTGATTCCCTTTATCTTTTGTGTCTCTACTGTAAGATTTTTGTTTCATGGCTACCATGAGGTTTATAGAAAACATTATAGCTACAACAGTCACTTAATGCTGATAGTTTAACATTGATCGCACACAAAAACTCTACCCTTTTACTCCCCTCTTTTGTTTTTGCTGTCACAATTTACATATTTTATATTGTAATTTATATTGTAATTTACTTTAGTAAATTATTGTGGCTGTAGTTGCTTTTAATACTTTTGTCCTTTAACCTTTATACTGGAATTAAGTGGTTAACACATCCCATATTATATAATGTTAGAGTATTCTGAATCTGACTATATACTTAACTAACATATATATTTTCATGTTACTCATTAGCATCCTTTCATTTCAGCTTGAAGAACTACTTTCAGCTTTACCTATGTTTGGTGGTGATGAGCCCGCTCAGGTTTTGTTAGGGAAAGTCTATTTTGCCTTCATTTCTGAAGAACAACTTTGCTGGGTAAAGTACTTGGTTGTCAGAGAATTTTTTCCCTCTTAGTACTTGAATGTATCATTTCAATCTCTCCTGGCTGGAAGGCCTCTGCTGGAAAAATCTGATGCCTCATGTGGGTTCCTTTGTATGAGATAAGTTTTATCCTCTTGCTGATTTAAAGTTCTGTTTTATATTTAAGAAAATTTAATTATGTTTTGGAGAAAAGCATGTAATTAAAATTGTGGAGTGCCTTTTGTTTTCGAAAACCTGGGTGTCCAAACCTCTCATAAGTTTGAGAAGTTCTCAACCATCATTTCTTCAAATAAAATTTCTACACCCTTTCTCCTCTCTTCTCTGACTGCAATGATATACACATTGATTCTTTTTAAGTGTCCCATAAGTCCTGTAGGTATTTTTTTTTCACTCCTCTGATTGGATCATTTCAATTGATCTTCAAGCTCACTGAAGGCCAGCCAGGGGTGCCCTGGCAGCTATCCGGTCCCGAGGCCCAGGCTCACAGGAGTGGGAGCTGGGAATGGAGATCAGGCCAGGAGTATGCAGCTGTACAGGAGGAAGGACTAGCTGCAGGCCAGTGACACAAGACAGGGCCTAATCTTGGCCTATATGCAGCTGCAGGCCCCTGGCTGTTAACATGCTCATGTAGCTAGTCTTCCCTGGGTGTGTGCATGGCAGTAAGAGGGCAGGAACAGGGGCCAGGCTGGTGGTGTGCAAGCACACGCATGGCAGTGGGGGGTCAGCACGGGGCGGGCCAGCGTCCAGCCTGGCACGTGCACTTGCATAGCTGCAGCAGCCGGGACTGGCTGCGGTGCTGTCCCCGCATCCACTGAGAGCCAGAAGGGGGCAAGTAGGGGTCAGCTGGTTAACATCAGTGAATGCAAATACCTGTGGGATGGAAGCCGGTGAAATCTGCAGGGAGCAGCTGTGCTCCCTGTTGGTCTTGTCAGCAGGGAGTGCTGCTGGATTAGCGTGCAGAGCAGGTCACAGGCAACTCCGATCGTCCCCTCTGTCTGCCTGCTTCCGATAGCCTGTTGCTTTCCTTCCTGGTTCCTAACTATACCTGTCTCAGCGTTGCCAGTCTCTGGACTGGGTGAGACTTAAGTGGGGCCTTATACAATGTTCCAGAAGGCTGAGGAGGCACCCTACGCTTCCTTTTCCAACAATGGGACCTCATTTTAGCTGGGAGGTCCCACTTAGGGCAGAGCAATGTCAGTTTAGGTGACTGGATGATGCAGGCTAAATGAAGCTGCCCTCTTTCCCTCTTTGTACGATTATGCTCTGGTGTCTTTGGTGTTGTTCACCTGTGTTGTTGAAGTTTAAGTAAACTCTAGAGTTCACCCAGAGCTATTTTTGTTTGTGGGTAGCTAATTGTGGATCTTGGGGAATGGAGGAAGGATGGAGACAGAACCTACAATGCTTTATGTGGTCAGTGAGCAGTGTCATCTCTAGCAGCTGGTGTAACTGCAGGTTCATGGTCAAGTCCAGGTCCCACCACTGTGCAACAGTGAGCAAATTATTGTCTCTAAACATTCATTTCTTCACATGGTAATTATAGTTACTGAGAGCTTGTTATGTGCCAGGCACCATTCCATGAATTAATTCTCATAACTCCACAAGGTAATCACTACTTCTATCCCATTGTAACATTTTTTTATCCTCACCTGAAGATAAAATTTTTTTCATTGCTTTTAAAAGAGGGGAAGGGAGAGAGGGAGGAAGGGATGGGAGAGGGAGAAAGAGGGACAGAGAGAGAAAGACAGACAGAGAGACATCAATGTGAGAGAGAAACTGGTTGTCACAACTGGAGATCAAACCTGCAACCTGGGTATGTGCCCTGACCAGGAATTGAACCCATGACCTTTCAGTCTATGGGATAACATTCCAACCAACTGAGCCACACCGGCTAGTGCCTCTATCACATTTAAAATAGAAAGAAAATGAGTTACAGAGAGGTTGAGAAACCTGTCCAAGGTCACACAGCTGGACGGCAACGGTAGTGATTAAACTGGATTGTGCACAGCAAATGCTTAGCATAGGGTCTGGCGCACAATCAATACGTGGTAGCTATTATAACTTTTAAAACCTTGTTATCCCTTTCTGTGGGTAAGCCAAAGCTTGATCTTCTTATCCCTGTGGCAGAAAGACCTGAACACTTGTTCTCTGGTTCAGTGTCAAACTGTGACCCAACTTCTTCCTATGATCACAGGAAGGGTATCCACTGTTTTCGTGATTCCTACAAGTCTGGTCTCACAGAGGTCGGCAAATCTTGTTCTGTAAAGGGCCCGATATTAATAGGTTGGGCTTTGGAAGCCATACAGTTGCTGTCTCATATCCTTCCTCTAAATAAAAAATTTCAGGGGGAACAAAGATGATGGCCAAGTAGGTAAAGCTGAGTCCACTTGCTCTCGCACCCAACTCGGACCCTTGGCTGATCTTCTGAAAAGTAAACTGAACATTCAACAGAATCTTAGCTGATAGGATGTTTGGAACTCAAGAAGTATAGATGCTCCACAATGGGTGGTAAGGAGATTTTGTAAGTTGAAGAGAAAATACCCCGTGCATGGCACCTGCAGCCGGGGAGAGCCTGGTCAGACATCACAGCTCCCTCCCTGCCCGGGGCAGGGTACCCCCAGACCTGGACAGGGAGTGACTTGGATGCCCAAAGTTGGGGAGATCCAGGTTCTACACCCCCATACACAGTGAGCAGCACACTCACAGCTGTAGCAGCAAATACCAACAGGGAGAAATTCAGACAGTGAGCTAGGGATACTATCAACACCTTGTTCAGGGTAGAGGCAGCTGGCCACAGGTAGCAGTGACCAAGAGACTTGTGACTTCTTGTGTGTGTTGGGGGGGGGGGGGTGTACGGAAAGCTGGACAGCTAACCATCAGAAATTATAAATCATTCAAATAAGCTGAGACAGACCAAGATGCGTGGTACAGGGGCAGGGGGAACACCCCCTCAGTTTACCCAGAAGACTGAACAGCGCTTCCGAAGAAAGACCTAGGAGTCCCACCTTCCCTATCGCAACAGAAGCTCCCTCTAGAGGCAGGTGAAGGTGATGCAGGTGGTGCTGCCGGAAATTGGAGGACCCACTTCAGGACCCTGAGCTGGTAAAACACCAGGGGTGGATCCAGAAAGAAAAACAAGAGGCAAACACCAAACTGCTGAGAAGAATTTCAACTTGCTCTTCCTCAGAATTTACATTTTTTTCTTTCTTTCAGGTAGCCTTTCAATATTTTGCTTCAGTTGTATTCCAACTAACTCACACTTTTTTAATTCCTTTTATGGATTTTGTTTTTTATTTTGCTATTTCCAATCTTACTATGGACCCTTTCCTTGTCTTACTCCATTTTGCCTTCTTCCTGCACTTTCTTATTGTTGTAAATTTTCTTGTCTCCTATGCAACACCTTGTCTCTATTCCTTATCTAGGTCTCCTCCATCCTTTCAAAAGCATTCTTCCTTCCTTTAGTCAGTTTACATTCTTCTCCCCCTCTTACAATATTTTTATTTCCTCTCCAGCTTTATAAATGGTGGCTTGTTTGGCATGGATAGTATGGTTATTGCTGTTCTTCTTCAATGGTATTACTGTTTGTTCACCATTTTTTGTACTTCAAATCTCACAGATTATTCTCCCCTCACCCACCCACCCCCAGTCTTACTCCATTTTGCCTTCCTCCTGTCCTTGCTTATTTGAGTTAGGAATTTTCTTTTTTCCCCCTTTCTTAGCCTGGATTCTATTCCTTACTTATTCTTTTTATCCTCCCCCATGCTCTAAAAATCATTTTCCTTTACTCTAGACATTTCATTATCTCTTTTCTCCTTTGTATAATATTCGTATTCTCTTCCCACCTTATTTGATCTTTGCTCAGCTGTCATTGTTGTTGACCCTGCTGTGGTTTTTCTGCAATTTTATTCCCTTTGGTTCACTAATTTTTAAATTGTATTCCAAACCCCATTAAAATGCTCTTCCCTTTCTTATTCCATTGCCATTGCCCTTCAGTTTTTTACTTATATTTTAAATTTTACTCCTACCCTTTCTTTGCCTTGTTTCTATTCCCTACTCTTATTATTTCTCCTCTCTCTTCCCACTCAGAATCATTTTTCTCTCCTTAGTAATCTCATATTCTCTTTTCTCTATTTTATAATATTCTTAATCTCTTAATCCACCTTTACTAATCTCAGTTGCTGTTGTGGTAGAAGGCATTTTGTGGCATGGGTTTGGATGTCTGGGTAGTATTGCTTTGTTAACCAGCACCTGTGCACCAGCATAGTAGATGTGGCAGAGGTTGTGACTCCCAGTCAGCCAGCTGGAGGGGAGGGCCCACCAACATCAAAACCCAAGTACAACAAGCAAGCCCATGGGAACTGAACAAAGGGCAACCCTAGACCACAGAGATCAGGAGATCAAAGAGACTGCACCACTGAATCCCACAGAACTCCTACCACAGAAGTCCACTCTGCAAAGGAAGTCAGGCAAAGCAGAGCAGCCTGAGATGCAGAAACAGAGCCCCATAAAATGGGGAAGCAAAGAAAGAGTCTCCGGTCAAAAAGAAGGAAAGACTCCCCAGAAAAAGAACTAAATGAAATTGAGGCAAGCACTCTATCAGACATAGAATTCAAAATAATGGTCCTGAGGATGCTCAAGGAACCCAGTGAGAACTACAAGGAACTTAGTGGAAACTACAACAACATGAAAAAAGACACAGAAACTTGAACAAGAACCAGGAAGAAATGAAGATGACATTATCTGAAATGAAAAATATACTAGAAGGAAATAAAAATAGGCTAGATGATGCATAGGACCAAATCAGCAAGCTGAAAAAAAAGGTAGAAATAAAAACTGAGTCAGAGCAACAAAATGAAAAACACAAAAAGAATGGAGATAATTTAAGGGAGCTTCAGGACAGGGGAACATAACACCATGCACACCATAAGAACATCAGAAGGAGAAGAAAAGGGGCAAGGGATAAAAAACCTGTTTGAAAAAAATAACAGAAAATTTCCCTAACTTGGCGAGGGAAAGAGTCACACAAGTTCAGGAAGCACAATCAAGATGAACCCAAAGAGGCCTACTCAAAGACACTTCATAATTCAAATGGCAAAATTTAAAACAGAGAGAATCTTAAATGCTGCAAGGGAAAAAAACAGCTAGTGGTATACAAGGGAGTTCCAATAAAGCTATTATCTGATTTCTCAACAGAAGCACTACAAGCCAGAAGGGACTGGCATGAAATATTCCAGGCAATGAAAAACAAAGACCTACAACCAAGACTACCCTTTCCAGCAAGGCTCTCATTTAAAATGGAAAGTAAAATAAAGAGCTTCCCATATAGCAAAAAGCTAAAAGAGTACAATACATCTCCATCAAGCCAGCACTGCAAGAGATGCTAAAGGGACAGCTATAAAAAAGGAGGGAAAAAAAAGACAGAAAGAGGGGGTGGGGAGGGGAGAGACAAGGAGAGGGAGAGAGGTATGTGGGAGCAAGGGTACAGAAAAAATAGCAATGAATATATTCATTCACTGATAATCTTATTAAGGTTATCAATAATAACCTTGAATGTAAATGGATTAAATGCTCTAATTAAAAAACAGAGTAGCCATGGCTGGTGGCTCAGTGGATAGGTGCTAGCCTGTGAACCCAAAGGCTGCTGGATCAATTCCCAGCCAGGGCTCATAATCAAGTTGCAAGCCAGGTCTCCAGCCAGGTCTGTCAGTAGCTGGAGGCAGGTGAAAGGCAATGAATTAAAAAAATCTTTAAAAAAACAAAAAAAAATAGAGTAACTGAAATAGATAAGAAAACAGAACCCACATATATGCTGTCTATAAGAGATCCACCCCAGAAGAAAAGATCTACACAGACTGGAAGTGAAGTGATGGAAAAAAATATTCCAAGCAACAGACATGAAAAGAAAGTTGGGGTAGCAATACTTATTTCATGCAAAATAGACTTTAAAATAAAAAGAGACAATGGAGGTTACTACATAATACCTTGTAAACATATATGCAACCAACATAGGAGGACCTAAGTATATAAAGAAAATCTTGGAGGACTTCAAGAAAGATATTGACAACAACACAGTCTTCATAGGGGATTTCAACACCCCACTGTCAATGGATAGATCTTCCAAACAATCATCAAGGATATTGTGGCTCTGAACAACACTCTAGATCAAATATATTTAATTGATACATACAAATCTTTCACCCCAAAGAACGAACTATATACATTGTTTTCAAATGCACATGCACATGAACATTTTTCAAAAACAGACCACATGATAGAACACAAAACAAACCTTAACAAATTCAGGAAAACTGAAATCATATTAAGCATTGCTCAGATCATAATGGCTTAAAACTAGAACCCAACCAACCAAATTTAAGGAAAAAAATTCAAAAATATTCAAATACACAGAAACTGAATAACATGTTATTAACTAATGAATGGGTCAATAATGAGATCAAGGAAGAAATCAGAAGTAGTATCTAGAAATAAATGAAAATGAACACACAACAACCCAAAACATAGAGAACACAGTGAAGGCAGTCTGAGAGGGAAGTTCATAGCAATGCACACCTCCCTATAGCTAGAAGAATGTCAAATAAACAACCTAACCCTGCATCTAAAAGAACTGGAGAAACAACAACAAAAAAGGGCTAAAGCAAGTAGAAAGAAGGAAATAATCAAGATCAGAGCAGAATTAAATGACATAGAGACTAGAAGGACAATTTAAAGAATTAATCTATCCAGGAGCTGGTTCTTTGAAAAGATAAACAAAATTGACAAGCCTTTAACCAGACTCATCAAGAAAAAGAGAGGACTTAAATAAAATCAGAAAGGAGACAAGCTACAACCAACAACACCGAAATACAAAGGATTGTAAAATACTACACCAAGAAATTGGACAACCTGGGAGAAATGGACGAATTTCTAGAAACATACAATCTTCCAAAACTGAGTCAAGAAGAAGCAAGAAAGCCTGAAGAAACTGGTAACAACTAGTGAAACTGAAGCAGTAATCAAAAAACAAAACAAACCCACCTCCCAGCATACAAAAGCCCTGGACCGAATGACTTGGTCACTGGACCGAGTGAATTTTACCAAACATTAAAGGAAGAAGTAATCCTTATCCTTCTCAAACTATTCCAAAATATCAAGAGGGGAGACTCAAATTCTTTTACAAGGCCAGTATCATCCTAATTCCAAAGCCAGGTGAAGATACAACAAAAAAAGAAAACTACAGGCCCATATCTCTGTTAAATGTAGATGCTAAAATTCTCAATGAAATACTGGCAATTCAGTCAGAAATACATAAAAAGATCATACACCATGATCAAATGGGATTCATCCCAGGGATGCAAGGATGGTACAATATTCACAATTCAATAAATGTAACACACCACATAAACAAAATGAAGGACACAAATCACATGATCATATCAATAGATGCTGAAAAGGTATTTGATAAAATCCAGTGAGTTTTTATCATAAACGCCCATTTATGATTAAAAAACACTCAGTAAAGTGGGATTAGAGGGAGCATACCTCAACATAATAAAGACCATATACAAGAAATCTACAGCCAACATCATACTCAATGGGCAAAAAACTAAAACCTTTCCCTGCAAGGTCAGGAACAAGACAAGGGTGACTGTTTCACAACTCTTATTCAACATAGTAATGGAAGTTCTTGCCACAGTAATGAGACATGAAAAAGAAATAAAAGGCATTCAAATTGTAAAAAAGGAAGTAAAACTGTCATTATTCACACACAACATGACAGTGTACATAGAAAACCCTATAGTCTCCACCAAAACTACTCAACCTAATAAGTGATTTTAGCAAAATAGCAAGATACAAAGTCAATATTCAGAAATAAATGGCATTTTTGTGCACCAACAATGAAATATCAGAAAGAAACTAGGAAAATAATCCCATTTACTATGACAAGAAAAATAAAGTACCTAGGAACAAATTAAACCAAAGAGGTAAAAGACCTGTACTGGGAAAACTACAGAACACTATAAAAAGAAATGAAGGAAAATACAAATAAATGGAAGCATATACCATGTTCCTGAATTGGAAAAATTAATGTAATTAAAATGTCCATAATACCCAAAGCAATCTATAGAATCAACACAATTCATTTCATAGATATAGAACAAATATTTCAAAAAATGTATATGGAACCAAAAAGACCCCACATAGCCTCAGCAATCTTAAGAAAGAAGATGTAGAAGGGATCATAATACCTGATATCAAAGTATATTACAAGGCCACTGTAATCAAAACAGTTCAGTTCTGACAGACACATAGATCAACGGAACAGAACAGAGAGCCCAGGAATAAACCCAAGACTCTATAGTCAATTAATATTTGACAAAGGGAACATGAGCATACAGTGGAGTAAAAACAGCCTCTTTAATAAATAGTGTTGGGAGAACTGGACTGGTACATGAACAAAAATGAAACCAGACCACCACCTTACACCACACACCAGAATAAATTCAAAATGGAAAGAAGAGTTAGTATAAGTCATGACATCATAAAAGTCCTAGAGGAAAACATAGGCAGGAAAACATCAGATATCCCATGTCACATTATTTTTGCAGATACATTTCCTAGGGCAAAGTAAATAAAGGAAACAATAAACAAATGGGACTACATCAAACTAAAAGCTGCTGCACAGCTAAAGAAATCATCATCAAAATGAAACGGAAACTAGCTATATGGAAGAACATTTCTGCCAAGGATACATCAGACAAGGCTTTGATCTATAAAATACTGTATATAAAGAACTCATATGACTCAACATCAGGAAGACAAACAATCCAAAAATGGGCAAAGGATCTGAATAGACACTTCTCCAAGGAGGACATACAAAGGGCCCAGAGGCATATGAAAGGATACTCAACATCACTAGCCATCCCAGAGATGCAAACTAAAACTACAATGAAGTATCACCTCACACCTGTCAGAATGGCCATTAATAAATCAACAAACATCAATTGCTGGCAAGGATGTGGAGAAAAAGGAACCCTCATTCAATGTTGATGGGAATGCAGACTGGTTCAGCCACTATGGAAAATAATATGGTATTTCCTCAAAAAACTAAAAACAGAAATGCCTTTTGACCCAGTGATTTCCCTGCTGGGAATATTACTCTTAGAATCCTAAGTGACCAATTCAAAAAAACCTATGCAACTCTATGTTCATAGCAGTGCTATTTACAATAGCCAAGTGCTGGAAACAGCCTAAGTGCCCATCAGTAAATGAGTGGATCAAAAAACTATGGTACATTTACACAATAGAATACTATGCAGCACAAAGAAAGAAAGAACTCCTTCTACCTTTTCTGACAGTACAGATGGACCTGGAAAATATTATAAGAGAAATAAGCCAGTTTTGGGGAGATAAATATCATATGATCTCACCTATACGAGGAATCTAATGAACAAAATCAATAGACAAAATAGAACCAGAGGCATGAAAACATGGAACAGACTGAAAGTGACCAGGGGGGAGGTGGGATAATTGTTAGACAAAGAGGAAGGGACTACTCAAAGAACATATATGAATGACCCATGGGCATGGATAACACTGTGGGGGTTGATTGAGGAAACAGGGGTGGGATGGGCAGAGGAGAGCAAAGGGAAAAAAATTGGGACAATGGTAATAAAATAATAAAAATGATTTTTAAAAATTTCAACCTTTTAAAAAATGTCAAACATATTTTAGCTCATTGGCTAGTTTGCCAGCCCCTGATCTCCAGGATTATTTATAGAAAACAATTAAGTCATGAAACACCTTTCATGTGGAGCAGATGGAGCTATCGATTTGCTAAGTTACCTACCTTCCACTTTCAATTGCCAGTTCCGTTAAATTGGTGGAAGACTGACAGTGAAGAAACTTCCCTGCTTTACAGGAGGGGGAGGGCAGGAAGGTAGTTAAATCCAGAAGTGCCTATCTGAAGAGTCTTCTAAAGCAGTATGTGATGAAAGGAAAATATAAAATACCCCAGAAAAATCAGTGTTTTAGAAGCAGCACAGAACATCATGCGTGCAACAAATATTTACAAATATTTATTGGGCATCTCTGTGAGAAGGCATTGTTTCTGGTGACAAAATTTTTGAGCTCAAAGAGCCTTAGAACTTATCTGGTCCAATCCCCTTATTCCATGGATCAAGATTCCAAGATTCAGAAACTTAAAATAACTTGGCTAGTTCCATTCAAAATTAAACGTGGCACGCTTTATTTTTTATCCCTCAAACTTAGCATTTATGTGTGTTCTTAAACGTTTGTTGAGTGCAGCTTAGTGATGGAAACCTGCTATTCTTTTGACTACCTCTTTAAACCATCTATTAAATCTAGTGAAATTATACAGTGTAATTGTTTTTTTAAATCTATTAAAAATCCCTTTCTTTGCTGCACTCCCACACTTTTGATGTGTCTGAGTGGGCTAACGAGCATCAGTCACCAGATGAACAAGTCCCTGACCACCTTTAAGTTCCTCTTGCCAGTGGGGTCCTGTGGCCCCCGTGTGTACCATGTGTCTACAATTCTCTCCTTCTCTTCTCTCCCCACTGCTGCCACCCTCACTCTTCTCAGTGCTGTTTTTCTGTCCGCCCCTCCCCCTTCATTTCCTCCAAGTGTACCTGCATCCACATCTTTCTTCTTAAAACCAAGCTCAAGTCAGATCACTGACTCCAACCCCTATGCCAAGTTCTGAACATTTTAGCAAATCTTACTTGACTAAAGTTTCAATGCTTAGGCTGGTTCCTCAGACCCAAGCCTACCTTCTTTCTCCCCAGTCTTAGTCACCATTATTCTGTTTCCTCTGATGCTCCCTTCAAGTGGTTCCTGGCTCTTCCTTCCATATGCCTCCATGTTCAAGCCTTGGCTCAGGCCTTCCTCTCCACAGGAAATGCCCTTTCATCGATCACAACTGTCAGAAATTCCACTCATGCTTAATGTCCTTTGTCCCTGGCCCCTGCCCCACTCTCTGCTCCGTTCCCCCAGCACTCGCTTCTGCTTCCTTATGGCCAGATATAATAGAAGTTGACCTTCTATTATATCACTTGGGTAGATGACTTCATTCTTCTATTGAAAGCTACATACCCATTCTGAAAGTACAATCAGAATCCTTTTTAAGTTAAAACACTGAATTTATTGCATAATATTGAACTATATGCACACACATAGAAAATAAACATTTTGTATAACTGTATATCTTCTTTTTAATCTTGTATTATAAAGACTGAAAAACTACGAATTTAGCAATTGGAATAAGTTTTAAAAACAAAAGCAAAAATCTACATTCCTTCATTAAGATTTGATGCTATATCATGATTCATAAATACCTTTATTTTATATAAATAAGTCTTTTCTCTAGTGACTAGGAGTTTAAAATTAGGTTGAGACATGGATTCTTTGATCATATAGAATTTTCTTACCCCATAATGAAGAAGGTTGAGCATGTCATTATTTTTGAGATACATATATTTGCTTTAGACACAATCCCCCATGAAATCCCACTGTAAACAAACATTTCAAATGCAATAAACAACAATTCTATAATAAAGAATGTCCTTAAGTCTTAGCAACTAGGGAAGAAAAAAATCTGAGTAGAAATGTTTCCATTTAAATATAATTTTTTTAAAAAAAGTAGACTGCATGCATGCACTAGGAGAGAAGAGGAAGGGAATGTTAAGTCAGGTGACAAAGAACAGGACCCAGTGACGGAAAAGTAAACTAGGGGAGGGAGAAGATAGGAAAAGGGAGAGGGAGGGAGGAAAGAGAGAGTAGTAAAGAGTGAGAAATGTATTACTTCTACTTTTCTTGGGAAGGATACACTTAGAAAAAATTAATTTTACTTGCTCCAAAAGCAAGGTAAGAGAAGGGATTGGGCCTATCGCCTCACCATGTTGTCAAAGGAACTTGGCTGAACAGCAAAACGAAATGAGGCTCAGCTGCCACTCTGAGCTGCTCTGCACCTCTTGAAGAAGGTCCAGGAAGAGGCAGAGCCATGGAGAGATTGCTAATCTCTCAAGAGCTTTTTTTTAAGGTAAGATATGTTCATAAAGGTTGCCATAACTTCTCAAGAGTTCAGCCAAAGTAATGGACCGGGGCGGGTTCAATTTGTTGCAACTGGGAATTTCCGAAGTAGCCCTTTCCTCCTGAGTCCTCAGCACGAGGCTGCAACAGGCCAGGGGCATTTCCAAGGCTGCGGAGAGAGGAGGCATTCCACACGTGCAGGTGAGAACGGACAGAGCAGCCGCAGCCATTCTTGCAGAGGAGAAGGACAAGAGGAGGGCAGGAAGCACTGGGAGGAAAACCCCCGCCGAGGGAGACATTTGGGAAAGAAGTGTTTGAAGATCCACTGGTGTTTCATCCAGCAGAGGACAACACACTCACCAGTGCAAGGAGTACTGGGTAATCTGCTTTAAAAACAAACACGCCTCTCATCCAGGAGCCAATTTTTCACCTCATCCTCAACCCCTGATTCTTTGAGGAGGTTGCTTACTGTGTACAGCCCCAAACACATCAACCACGTCCAGAATTTAAAAGTTCCCAACCCACTTATACAATAAAAAAATAGAACTCATTCCCCATGATTTTCTGTATAGGCCTCAAATGTGGACACTGAGGAAGGAAGGGAAATCTAGGGCAACCTGGGGGGTCAGGGGTCTCAGGCCAAACTAAACCCCTCGTAGTTGTCCAGGGCCTGGGTCAGCCGCGCGCTCAGGACCTCTTTGCTGCTGTATTTGGGAAGGTCTAGAAGGTTGTAGCAAGTGTGGGCCACAGGCAGGTACTCCTCTCCACTGGCTGTGGACTGGATGACAATCTGCAGGCTCGCCATGCCATAGATGGGGATCCGGTCGCTGCCTGTCAGGAACACTGGGGAGAAAGGGAATTGGCATTACCGGCCCCACAAACAAGAGAGCTGCTGGAGGCTCTCAGCAGTCCTCCCTGGAACGAAGAGGAAAGCGTGCCACCCTGTGGCGCGTATGAGAGGTGCAATCACTTTTATGTGCCAATACGTGTATCATTACTATTAAAACAGGCTCATTCATATATAGTAAGAGACTGCCTTTCCAATCCTCTTTTGATTTTCTTCGAGTGAGAATTCTATACTATTCACTGGCTAATTTTGGACCCTGATTACACCCTGACTTAAATAATCCCTGTAATGCTCAAGGCACCCTCAATCAAATGCATGCCCTCACACACGAGTCTCCACAACAAAGAGGAAAGGGGCCAGTGACGCAGGGGAAGAGGAGCTGACCTCTGGGGGACCAGGAAGATGACAGTGCAACTGACCTCAAGGCCTCCTCACGTGTTAAGTGTCTACTTACTGCCTGCACCACCTTGGCTAGTGAATTTCCATGGGGGATCTGTTTGCTTTCCTTTGTCTCTCCATGTTTCTTACACAGGAACCGACACTGACATTGATTTCCCTCTTGTGACACACACTGTGACTGGCAGAAAGAGAGACAGACCCAGCTGCTTCTCCCTATTTTCTAAAGCTAGACAACCTTCTCCTGGTTAAATTGCTGAAAGTCACCACATGATAGCAGTCGTCAAGGGGCACTTCCAAATAACCTGCCATCACCTGGAACTGATGCATAAACATTCTTGCCAAAATCTACAGAGTTAATCAAATTTCTTGTAAGTCTAATGGTCTCTGAACAGAAAAAAATGTCTTCTTTTAAGGAAATCTCTAGGGCCAAGAATAGGCTTGTCTTGACTGTCACATCCCTCCATGATCCCCTGGCAAACCTTCCCCTGGCACCGCCTGTTACACCGCTGCTCTCGGAAGCTGGAAACTGGGAGGAGGAGGAGCGGGGCTCTGGTTAAGCAACGTGTAAGATCCCCATGTCTTCTCGTCCTTACTTCACGTGAGCAGGAGGATGTGGCATAAATCATGCATTATTAATATATGCTCATTCTCATAAAGCAAAAGAGACTGCCTTTCAAATCGTTTTACTTTCTAGTTTATATGGATAAAAATTTTACACTATTTGCTGGCTGAATTTTGACCTTGGTTATACATTGACACAAAGGTTTTAACTATTCCTAAAAGGATGAATTCATTCATGTAAACTAGACCTCATGCTTCTCTCCAAATGTATTACCCTGCTCAAACACTGGCCAGATAGTCACAAAGAGCCACAAAATTCCTCTGATGTGACATGTCCAGATAGGCAAACCCAGAGGCAGAAAGCAGACTGGTGAGGGAGGAGCAAATGCGAGTGACTGCTGAGGACGGGGCTTCTTCTTGAGGTCATGACCAGGTTCTGAAATTCGCAGTTTGCAACCCAGTGAATGTACTAAAACCCACTGTATTGTACCCTTTGAATCAGTGACTTGGGTGGTTTATGAATTATACCACACTGATAAAGCTATTATGAATCACATACCCCAAGTTACATTGGCAGTAGGCACTTTATAATATTTTCAAACGGCTAGCGAGATAAGGGATGTTAATCCAAACAATTAGATTTCATCAATGTGATATTTACAAGAGTCATTAACATAAACATGTGTTTTAGAGCAACTGAAAATTGCTCCTTTTCTTTCTTTCATGCAATCCTCCTGTTAGGCAACAACTATGGGTTAACAACCTGTCTTGGGCATGAGATATCATTAAGATAAAAGTATAAACATTTATTTACTGTTTACCATTTAAAAGAGTTAGAACTTCCCTGTGAAGTAATCATCCTGCACCACATCCAAAACTAAAATGTTGAGAATCCTGATACTTACAGAGAAACTTCTTCTTCTTCTCCAGTGGAAACTCATGAAATGTTTCCCAAAATAGTTTCACGGTGGGATGCGTGGCAGAGTAATCCCCCTTGTAGACAGCAGTCTGTCCCAAAAGGCAAAAAGGAAAAAATCTATCATGTGGAACAAGATTACAGTGGGCATTTTACATACCGCTAGCATTTGAGAGTAAGAAATAACCACAAAGACGCAGGACGCCTCCAAACCCTAGTGAAGAGGATGGGGCTCTAGGCACCTCCCCAGGCCACTGCTTGCTTTGAGGGGAAAAACGGCACCTTTTATGCTTACCTCTTCCAGTTCCTCCCAGTTGTAGTTGCTGTTCCCCACCATCATGGCCCTCAGTTCCGAAGGCTGGAAGAGCTCCAGCACTTTGCCACCGCACACCTTTAGGAAGCCGCTGGAGAAAGCTGTGTACCATTCGTGAACTGAGATTTGGAAGATATAATTCACATAAGCATCCACAAACTCCTGCCTGTCAGAAAACCAAAGAAACAGAATATGTTTAACCCAAAGTCTTGCAGTTTATCTAGTTCCTCTTTTACACTGAAGTTGAGTGACAAAAATGGAATTTCATTAAATCTTCATATCAGGAGGCATCCTAATTCATTGAGCAGGTTGCCAGCCAGCCCTAGGGTTCTGATCAGGCACCGGTGATCTGGTGGCAGAGAAGGCAGGTAGGTAGGAGGTGGAGGCCTGGTAGGTAGAACCATATTACTAACTTCCTTTTACCAGAGGCACTCAATTCATTTTTCATCTTGTTTATGGTCCTGTTTAAAATTTAGTTTAGGGCCCTGGCTGCTGTGGCTCAGAGGATGAGCGCAGGCCTGTAAGCCAAAGGTTCGCCTGTTCGATTCCCATTCAGGCCACATGCCTAGGCTGTGGGCTGGGTCCCCAGTTGGGGGTGCACAGGAGGCAACCACACATTGTCTGTCTCCCTCACTTTCTCCCTCCCTTCCCCTCTCTCTAAAAATAAATAAAATCTTTAAAATTTAGCTTAGGGAAAAAAAAAAAAAACCTTTTGCTTTAAAGAAAAGTTATAGGCTACTCCCCCTCTTCAGAAACAAATAAAGCTAATGCCTGATATTTCTATCTTCATGTATCTTGAAGAGTAATGTCACAACTCCTTTCTATAAATCTCTTAACCACCGCTGGAAAGAACTGTCATACAATATAGCTCCATCTCACCAATAATCAGTATTTTTTATAGAAAGGACACCAGTGATTTCCCATTTCACCCACTGGACTAGAGTAAGTTTAAAGAGAATACTGATGTTATGGGTAAAGAGGTGGAGAAATGGGAACCTCATACAAAGCTAATGGGAAGATAAGATATGAAATGACAATGGGAATCACATGGAAATAAACAAAAATTGAGAAAAGTAATTTATTCAGAACTTGCTACGGCAAAAGAATCAACCACTGTTATTTATATTTTAGTAGAGACTCGAAACAACAGAAGGTGAAAAAGGTTTAAAGTGGAAAAAGGGAAGGCTTCAGGCATGCCCTGACTGAGCTACTGGCATGGAGAAGGTGTAGGTGGGCTAACTAGATGTGAGCATCCTAGATGATTGGTTAGGGGTGCATATTTTGCTTTTCTTTTCTTGGGGTGATAGTTAATTGAGGTATAATTGACATTTAACATTATATTAGTTTCAGACTTCCAGCCAAGATGGAGGCATACATAGAAAGACACACTGCGTCTCCCTCACAACTAAGAAGGAATTTACAACTACCTCAAAACTAAAAAAGTTAAATAAAAAAATTAAAACAGAAGTTCCAGAAAACTGAACTACATGGAAGTTCAGCAAATGCAGAAATAAAAAAGAAATGCTC
The DNA here is from genome assembly GCA_004026585.1 of Noctilio leporinus. Taxonomy (NCBI): domain Eukaryota; kingdom Metazoa; phylum Chordata; class Mammalia; order Chiroptera; family Noctilionidae; genus Noctilio; species Noctilio leporinus. The sequence continues at coordinate 4,282 of PVIW01001886.1, read as the reverse complement.
AGCCAGACAGGTAAGAGGGCAGAACCAGGGTAGAGAGCATGCAGTGTGGTGGTAGCAGAGGCTGCAATGGTGACAGCGATACAGAGGCTATGGCCGTGGTGCAAAGCACAGTCATATATTTTTAAAGAAGGGAGGGAAACCTGGAAAGCAATCCCAGCCCTTCACCAGACTGCACATATCACGGTTCCAGCACCAGGGAAAAGAGAGCCACATTGCTTCTGACTGTAAAAACCAACAGGGGTTGAGGTGGAGGAAGAAACTACTGGTCTTTCAACAGAGTCAGTTATAGGAAGAGGGAGAAGTGCCTGGAAAAGGGGCAAGTGCTGGGCAGAGGCAGTGTTCCCCCTCAGACCCCTCCCCAACATACAGTGCCACAACATGGTGCAACAGTTTGCCCCAAACTGACGAATAGCCTTTACAACATAACAAGTGAGACAGCACTACCTAAGACACAGAAGCAAACACAAGAGCCTGTCAAGTTGAAGAGACAGAGAAGTACAGCCCAAAGGGCAATGGTGGGGACTGATCAAGGTTCCAGTAGAAGAACAAAGCAACAAGGAGATGGCCAACCTAACAGACACAGAGTTCAAAACACTGCTAATAACGATGCTCACAGATCTGACAGACAAGATTAAGCACAGCACATAAATGAAGAAGTGAAGGCTATGCTAAATGAAACAAAGGAAAATACACACAAAACCAATGGTGAAGGGAAGGAAATCAGGGTTCAAGTCAATAAATTGGAACATAAGGAAGAAATAAACAGTTAAGCAGTACAGAAGGAGGAAACAAGAATTGAAAAAATCAAGGAGAGGTTTAGGAACCTCTGGGACAGTTTTAAACATGCCAACATTCAAATCATAGGGGTGCCAGGAGGAGAAGATGAAGAGCAACACATTGAAAATTTGTGTGAAAAAATAATGACAGAAAACTTCCCAAATTTGGTGAAGGAAATAGACATACAAGTCCAGGTAGCACAGGGAGTCCCAAACAAACTAGACCCAAAGAGGATCATACCAAGACACATCAAAATTAAAATGCCATAAGTTAAAGATAAAGAGAGAATCTTAAAAGCAGCAAGAGAAGGAAGTTACAAAGGGGTTTCCAATAAGACTATCAGCTGATTTGTCAAAAGAAACTTTGTAGGCAAGAAGGGACTGGCAAAAGGTATTCAAAGTTATGAAAAGGCAAAGACCTACAGCCAAGATTACTGTATCTAGCAAAACTGTCATTTAGAATGGAAGGGCAGATAAAGTACTTCCCAGAGAAGGTAAATTTACAAAGGAGTTCATCATCACCAAGCCATTATTATATGAAATGTTAAAGGGACTTATTTAAGAAAAAAGAGAAGACCAAAACTATGAACATTAAAATGACAACAAACTCAGGACCATCAATGATAGAATCTAAAAAATAAAAACAAAACCAAAAACAAACCAAACAACCAGAACAGGAACAGAATCACAGCTATGGGGATCATCTGGATGGTTGTCAGCTGGGAGGGGGAAGGGGGAGAAATGGGGAAGAAGTGCATGGATTAAGAAGCATAGCTGGTGCATACAAAATAGACAGAAGGGTTGTTAAGAATAACATAGGAAAGGGGTAAGCCAAAGAACATACAGGCACGACCTAAAGTGGGTAGGAATGCTGGAGGGAAGGAGTGTACTGGGCAGAGGGGAGCCAAGGGAAAGGAAATTGGGACAACTCTTAACAGCATAATCAATAATATACTTTTCTTTTTAAAGAGGGAAGAATAACCCCAAAGGCAGATCAGAGTCCAGCAAGGCTAACACTACCACCATGGGCATAGGTCTGGGAACAGGGCCATCACCCAGCGGGCCAGAGGACACCATGGAGCCAAAGAGGATTACTCTCCAAGCCTTTATTGATATTTACACTGCTAACGTAGAAAGTAAAGAACTCAATTTAGAAAATAAGGAAAGACCTAAGGAAGATACACGAATGGTAAAGAAGCACATTGGAAAGTATTCAGCATCATTAATCATGAAGTACATCTACACCACTGTTAGACTGGCAGGGGGATGGGGAGAGAACAACAATACCAGACGTGCAGCAAACTGCAACCCTTGGACATTGCTGGTGTGGAAGCACATTGGAATCGCCACTTTGCAAATCAGCGTGGAAGTTTCTTAAAAAGTTAAACCTATATTTGCTATCTCTAAGTATTTACCCAAGAGAAATAAAAATTTACATTCACACAGAAACAGGCAGATGAATGTTCATCACAGCATAATCATGAAAAATTGGAAACTCATGTAGGAATATTACTCAGTTATAAAAAGAAACAAATGACTAATGTAAACACCACCACAAAGCAAGCCCAAATGCATTCTGCTTAGGGAAAAAGGCTACACACACATCATTCCATTTTTATGATATTCTGGGGGGTGGGGAGGGGAAGACCACAATTATAGAGAAAGAAAACAGGTCAGTGGTGGCCAGAGTTGGCAGTAACAGAAGGCCTGCAAGGGAACTTGAGTGGGGAATGATATTGCTGTTAAAAACCTTTCAACTGCAGTAGTAATGACTATTTTTGTCAAAGCAACCTAAAAAGGGTGATGTTTATTATACATAAGTTAGATCTCAATTAAAACATACACACACAACATAGCCTTGCTTAACATGAGGCTTTAAGATATTTTTTTTTAAAGATAGGAACATAAGTCCTAAAAGACGAGCATATCCTGGTTGTCTCAAACAACCTGCAAGGTATATTTGATTAAAAATTTGTTTTTAAATCTGTCACAACTTCTATACTATAGGAAGGAGTCAGAAGGCCTGGTTTGTGCAACTAATTCTGCCACTCAGGTTATGAATATAGTAATAGAATATTTATTTCACATTATTTCTCTATTCCTAAGTTCCTTATGTTTAAAATGAGATAAATCATTCCTAACCTCATGGTAGCTACCAGGCACCAAGAGGTGATATATCACCAAATAAAAGATATTACACCAAATTTAGTCACAGCCAAGACTGAAAGTTCAGCCTTAACCATAAGACTCAGTAATCACAAACGGTAACAGGGAAGAAGAAAGTGAATTATCTGGAACAAACTTGAGAAGGTAAAATAAATAATAGAAATCACAAGTACATGAAAAACTAGGATGTCTGCTTATGGGAATATACTGGGCCTTTTGTAAATGTTCAGTTTCTTTAGAGAAAGGCAAAGATATTTTTTAAAAAGAACATAATATAGCAGGTTATATTTGCATATTAATAAATTACTTTGTTTAAAAATTTTTATCAAGTGTTTGCTACGTGTCAGCATTGGGCGCTTCACATATTAACTAACTTAATACCCATGAGAACCAGAAGACAGCACCAAATGTATTTTGAGAAGTAATATCCCAACACTTATGTGCTTGATGGAGTAGCTTCAGAAAGTCCCAATATAGTGAAAGAAAAGCACTGAAATCAGTCTGCTGAAACTGAAAGCATTCCTGAGATTTGGCATGAATGCTTATCTTCCAAATCTAAAATATGTGCCCTCATCCTCATGCATGAAGCTATCGTTTTGGTTTAATAACCAAGGTAACAAACTAATCTTACTTTGCTATTAGAAAATAAGAATTGGCTACTTAAGGCTTATTGTTCTCAGATACAAATCACAAGCAAGATTCAGAAGCTGAACTGTGTACACGTGTGTGTCTGTATCCCCACAGAACCACAATATATGTACATGTATGTAATACATATATACTTCAATCACGATAAGATAGGACTGCCCTCCAGCCTTATTCCTATGCAGAAGCCAAGGATTCTGAGGCATCTTCCAGAACACATTCCAGAATACCCAGTGTCTTGAGGTGCCTTACCCAAATGTCTCAAAAACTGTTTCTAAGGTCCATCCTGCTGCAAGAAGGCCTTGCAACCCATGTATATGCCCCAAAGTAAGGAAATGGGCAAGGAGGGCTGTTGGATGGACTGATGGGCTGTCCACATACAAGCACCCAAGTTCCAAAGGGAGTGGAATAGAGTCAACTCTTCCACTGATCACTTTCTGGAAAGAAATTTGGAAGAATCTGAGAGGTGACTCAACAAGAGTAAGCCACAGACAACCCACCAAAGCCGACCAACATCAGCAACGGAAAGATGCAAAGATCAAGACAAACATATTGACAGATGTATGTAAGAGCTTAGGGTAGAATACAGCACCAAAGTGAAAACAGTTGAGGCCGTCCAAGCAGTTCCTGAAAAAGTGTTTGCAGCAGTCTCCACTGCAATTCCAGCCCAGCTCTACAGGGGTGGGGGTGGGGGG